>JABSTQ010010880.1:0-176309 GCA_013358835.2 Ixodes persulcatus | reverse complement strand
ACCTCGAGGTCTTTGACGCTTGGCGTAGCTAGAGTAGTAACGCGTCGGCCTCACCAATAAGTCGTGTCACTTGCGTCCGATGCGTCTTCCGTTTCTTCTTGAGGACATCCATGATCGTTGATCGTTCTGGCTTGGCTTGATGAAAAGTTGCTGTAAACCACCAGGTTCCTTTCGTTCAGTCGTTCCTCCCGGGTTTCGGCACCAATGTAGCTTCCTCTGGTAGTCGTCGATGGTTACGTTCAAGCAAACTTTTATTTACATTATCTACAAGGTGCACGCGATGCAGATCGGACGTGGCGTTCATCCGTTCCAAGTTGATTCGACGCACGAGCTCCCCGGCCGCGCGCGCCACAGCCACGCGCTCCTCGGCGGCCAGCTCCTTGCCACGAGCTCCCCGGCGGCGCGCGCCCCGGTCACGCGCTCCCCGGCCTCCAGTTCCTTGCCACGAGCCCCCTTTCAAGATATCTCTGGTTCAATTCCTCGTCTTCGATCTACTCGTGCCAGTGATATGGCTTATTACGAACCACTTAAACGTTCCAACAGAGTATGGAGGGAAATATTTTAATCTTTCTGATTTCGTCTAAGACAGGCAGAGTTGACATATATTCAAACATTTTTTATTCTCTCTCCAGTAAATATTGTACCATAATGACGCATGTACAGTGTGGCTTGCTGCATTTACCTGGGCATTCACATTCTCTTACTTGAGACATGTTCATACCATTGTATCTGCATGTCAATAACTTTATTGACATGTTGAGAACACGTTTGGTCTTTAGGAGGAGCAGCTCGTGTCTCTAGGAGACAGCAAGAACCTGCAAAAGGTGGTGCGAGAGATGGTGGGGCGCCTGTTCTCAAAGCAAGTCCAGGAGCAGTTCTCCCTCCTGGGCTACCGAGGAAAGTCAAGGTCAAAGGACGCCATGATGTGCAAGGTGGTCATCGGTAATACATATTCATTACTAGCTATTAAATTGATGGTATCTCTATTGGAGGTCATTAGACGAGCAAAATCGTTGAAATATGTTGACGACTAAAGGGAAACTAAAACACTTCTTGAAAAAAAAACGAGTTAGAGGTGACTTCTGGCGTATTTTTGTCCTGTGAATCTGAATATCGCTTCGTTTTCCCCGAAGGTGTAACTAGATGCGAGAAAAAACGAAAAACTTCAGACCAGTCGTGATGTCATACTGGGATCTTTGGGGCGCCAAGCACGTGTCGCTCGTGTGGGCACCGCATGCAATTGCAAGCTTGGAAGTTGTATTTTTCCACACCGACACCAGTCGTGACGTCTATCTCTGACCTTTTTAAAGATAGCAAGAGTTAACGTGCATAGGTTTGACAGGAGCTGAAGATGAGCGAGAGCAGAAATTCCGAAAACTGCCAGCATGACGTCATACCCCGGGAAGGAGGGGCTTCAGCTGTGCTTTAGAAATTAATTTCTGCAGCCTGCGTGCACCAGATTGAAAAAAAAAAGCTTGATATTCGTGATCCTGGAGGCCAAATGAATACTATTTTAGTGTTCTTCCTCAAATACAGAACAGCTTCAGTTTCCCTTTAAGTCTTGCAGTATGCAAAATTTAAGTCGTCAGTTCCTGTCGTTTTTTTTTTAGTTCGACTTGAATTTTCTATTATGAATAACTCCTCTGTTAGCATTTTCGGAACCTTCATACTCAAAAGCAGCGTTTTGAAGTAACTGTGAAAAAAGATTTTGTTGGTCTTGTCTTGTTATCCTCATAGTTTTCAGGTTGAAAATCTAATGAAGACCATCTAGAGGCCTTGGTCTGCAGAGTGTCAGTTGGGGAAGTTTTGCTCTATTTTTAGCCACTCATCTCTGCGCCCCGCCCCCTCTCTTCCCCTGCCCCGTCTCGCCCCTCATTTCAGATCAATAGAATGTTGCATGAAATAGCCATATGCCTCCATAGAATCTGCACCTTAGCGTGGTAGCCAAACCCAGAATTTCCACCTCTGTGGTGCTCTCTTTCTGTCACCTTTGAATTGCAGGCTAGGTAAGGGACCTATATTTACACAAATGAAACGCTCAGAAACTGTGGTGTGTGAACAGCACCTTGTGTGTAGCTAGTATGCAAGATATTGGCTTCCCCTATCCCTCAACTAATCTTTGTACAGCACCTTGTGTGTAGCTAGTATGCAAGATATTGGCTTCCCCTATCCCTCAACTAATCTTTGTGATCTGACAATTCTCTTTACAGGTGCCATACAAAGTCGCGCTCAAGGGTGCAGCGTTGACGCGATGGAGAAGCAACTGGCGGGCGGGGGCAATAGAGTTAAAAAGACGGACACTCCACTGGTGGCTCCAACCGCCTTTGACGATGAGGGACACTCTGGCTGAGGAGCTAGGTGCTATGGATGCACGAGTCACAATAAAGAACGTCACGGTAAAAACATTTTCTATGTTCCCTTCTTGTACTACCCAGAATATGTATCTGGGTGACAGATGAATGGGACATGTAGTTTCAACAATTATACAATAATTGCCATGAGTATTCTGTATCCATGGAGAAACCCAATTGTCCACATAGAATTGTTTCATAAAATTGCACAAATACTAAACTGGCTTGTTTCGGTTCAAGTCTGAAAAACATGTTAAAAACGGTCAGCACCTATAAAAGATATGAAAACCATTAAAATAGTTCGGACCCCCAATTGCGTATGCACTGATCTGTTATTAAGCTGGGACTAATCTGCAATTGGACTGGTTCAACCCGGAAACACGCTGCCACACTGATGGTTTCCTACCGTATCACCGGTTTCATGCCGGGGATCTGTGTCGGGAGCTCACTGGGAACATCCCGTATTCCCGGCATCCCGGTTTCCCAATAAGTTCCCCGTACCTGCCGGATTCCGGCATTGGGCCCTGCCGATGTCGCCCCTTGGGGCGTTTCCGGTACTGGCCGGTATCAGTATCCCGGCAGGCCAATACCGCCCCAACCCCAACCCGGCGTGTTGTGCTACTTGGGAAGGAATATGCCGAATATAAAAAGGACGATCACTGATCAGTCAGCGTGAAGGAAAGAAGCCCTAACCGATTATGTTTTTTTTAAATAAGTCTGCGTTGATTTTTTATTTGCTTTTTACTGCATCTAAACTTGTGGGTTCAGGTACGTTTAGGACTTTACTTTTCCCAGCGGAACCACTGAACTGCTGGGGACGCTAACGAACCCTCTAGCCAAAGATTAAGCAGTCAATGGTTGTAATGTGATTTTGCCCCCCCCGGGTGTACCCACCAACGCCGAACCACAAGGGCAAGTGACATGCTTCGGGAAGGAGCGGTGCAGGGAGCGGTGCGCTGGGTGGACGGGAAGTAAGCCGAAAGAAAAGGCTTAAAAAGGGGAGGGGTGGGGGATGGAAGGTGTAGGATGATTTACTTGACGCGCTGGGTTTAAAGAAGGGAAAAAGCTATGCTCTTGTGAGAGTGCATGTGTCATTCTTCGCGTGGCCACAACCGTCACTTTCCTACAGGTAAGAAATCTAGCAAGTGGTCGAAGATAACGCAGAGATTTGTTCAGACAGGTTGTAACTTCCATTCCGCTGTCAGCTGCAAAGCGTAGCTGGCTTTTTTTTATTTCCATCCGCAAGTGAATTTATAAAGCGTTCGTCATCAGATCGACTCGTGTTACCATGTAGAGTCCGGCGAAAGACGTTTGCAACGCGACAAAACATTTACTTATTTCATGGGGAGCAGAGATCATCGGAACATCGTGATGCTAGGAAAGTTTGGGCTTTATTTTTGTTAATCTTTGTGGGGAAGGGCCCAACAGCAATAAGCTTGAAATTGTTGATAGTTCCCCGAGATATCTGTGCAACTAGTGTGTACGTTCGAAAAGAGACACCGACAAATTAACCATAAAGTCCAACGTCTCCAATCCTGACATAGGATGATACTGCACCTAACAAAGTCACTTCGGTGGTATATCAGTGAGTGGCCGTAAATAGATGACAAAGTCTAAAAAAATAATAAAGTTCGAAAAAATAAATTTCTAGCTAAAATAAAGCTTATTAGGTTTACAGAAAAAAAAACACAAAAAAACACGTGATTTTGATCGGCCGCGCACCGAAATGTCCGTGCACCGATAAGTGCGTGCACCGAGAAGTCCGCGCACCAAAAAGTCCCACACCGAGAAGTCCGTGCACCGAAAAGTCTGCACCGAAACGTCCTATACCGAAACGCCCTACACAGAAAAGTCCTAGACCCGTGCTTCGCAATCCTGGTTCTGAGGGGTGGGTTATATCTAGGGTGTGTACTTTCCGGTGTTTATTTGTGGGAAAAATCGGCGGATGTTTTTCGGTGTTTATTTATTTCCGAAACACCGGTGTATTTCGGTGGAACGTCTCACGACGAGGCTAAAATCGGTGATTATCGGTGGAAAAAAGTGCGATTGATCACAGACAGAGAGTTCCAATTTTATTCCCATATTTCATACACTTATTCTCGAGGAAGCATCTATTTCTCACGCGCATACATCGAGAGGCTTGCATCCGTCACGGTAGCACGTTCCTTGCGGTTCACAACCTGCAATTTTGAAAACGCACGCTCCACATTTGCGCTGGACACAGGAAATCCCAAATAGTCCAGCGAGGCTTGGGACAGTAGTGGCCAGTCAGGTAAATGAAGTTTCCAAAATAACACTAGATCAACGGTGCGAGTCACAGCCTACTGGCGGTAGCAAAGAAACTCTGATTCTAGATCACTCAGCTTGTGCTCGTCTTGGAGGACCAGCCGATAGATACTTTCATAAGGCACAAATCCCTCTGTCAGCTCCACTTTTATGCACGGATTAACAATTTGCACGCGGAACCAGAACGACGATTCATCCATGAAATCTAAGTCATCAGAGATGTTTCGGGAAACAGTCCTAAACCACTTGCTTTGAATCATCTGATTGTAGGCAGAGAAGGAATCAACAAGCTTTAGCGTCTCACGTTGAGAAAATCCGCAGACGCGGGACGGACGCGCCTTCTCACACACGTCTGCAATTTTTTTTTACAGGACGGTCCATTTTTATACAGCAAAAAAACCCCACGCCATCAAAAACCCTTTTTCCGTTTCCCCAAAAGCCCATGGAAACTAAACAGATAACAATGAACGCATCTCAGTTCTCAAAGGTCAGTAGCCCTGTACAACACGGATGTTGACAGTGTCTTCCAGGAACCAGAGCAATCTCGGAATACATGACTTGCACCAACATCACTTGGCCAGACACAATGGAGAAAGGGCACGTGAGAGCGTACCCTCCACTGCGTTAATTTTTCCACAAAAGGGGGCCATGGGAGACACAATGGGGGAAAGGCGTGTGAGAGCTTAGCTTCCACTGCGTTAACAGACGCTTTTGACCCCCAGAAAGGAGGGCGGACTGACGCCACGTGCAAGCCATGTGTAGACACTGGAAGAATGCAGGATCCACGAGATAACACGTTTGACGAACCTCTACGGGGAAAGGGTTTCGCTAGGTCGGTTTTTTTCGACCGGTGTTTTTCGGTTTTAACCAGGGCGAAAATATCGAACCACCGGTGTTTTTCGGTTTTAACCGATTTTGTATTTTCGTCACAGACGGATGTTTATCGGTGTTTTTCGGTTAAAACCGGAAAATACACACCCTAGTTATATCTTGCTGCTGCGAGAAGTAGCCGCGACAAAGCCATTCCACGACTACAACAGGGAGCGATTTATGGCTAACATCAAGGAGGTTCTAAATAATAGGAGGGGGCACGTTGCAATATTTGTGAAGCCTAGTCATACGTTTAAACGATTTTGTGGCCAACGTGACCGTAGATCTCTCTGGCTGGGACTGGACATTTCATCGAACGCCGTTTCGTCGAACGCCGTTTCATCGAATGCCGTTTCATCGAACGCCGTTTCATCGAACACCGTTTCATCGAAACCATTTCATCGAACGCCGTCTTATCGAACGCCAGGGTGGCATTCCCGCTTCCTGAAGCTGGTCGGAGGTGCCCATCCCGGGTTCTGGAAGTTTTTGACTTGCATCACCGCACAACATCAACTGACGGAAGACAAGCTGGAGGCGATGCTGAGTTCCCTAGAGCCTCCTCGCCAGAAGGCCATAGCGGCAAGAAATGAGAAGGTGCGCCTTTTTATGAGAAGCGATGGAGCACGGCTGCGGGGGACGACACACCGCTGCTGGTACATGAAACATGTGCAAGGGACGATCAGGGCAATCGCCGCAACCGCAACGGAGAAAACGAAAGCCTGGCGTCGCCGGGACGCTAATTTCCGCCGGCTACTGGATGGGCGCTTGCAGCGTGGTTGGCTGCCGCATTCGGACTGACTTTTCTTTAGTGGGAATTACCTTTCACCGGTAAGCCCTGGACGTATTACACACACATAGTTTTACGATAACAGGAATCGGTCAAAAATTCTCTTAGATTTCCGACGGTCGCCGAACTGCGGAAACGATGCATTTTGGCCGCTGGTCGCGGCGGTGGCTGGACCCCATCAAAGTGGAGTGTGATGTGCTCAGTGCGCTTCCAATAGTAAAAAAGACATCTCCCAACCTCGAGCCAAGTTGAGCTGGTTCGATTTGTCACGACCGCAATAAAACGTCCCAGTGAACGACCTGCATAGCGGCCACAACGAAAAGAAAAAGCTAAACGTATTGTAGTGTGATATAACATGAGAGCGATGAAAGCGCAGCTACCATTTGCAGGCGAGCGCGGAAATCATCGCCGTAAAAATGCGTAAGTATTGGTCCAACTTGTCGGGTCGAGATAGTAACGCAATCATGTGTATATATAATTTATTCTTGCTTTGGCCACCGTAGTAATTAGTGGCCAGGAGATCAAAAAGAATACTCCCCGCAGATGCACGGTACATTACCCAAAACAAACCAACCGGCAATTGTTACAACGCTGGCGTTCCAGGTTGAATAATTTCATTTTCAGGATGGTAACGATCTGTAGAAAACAGAATGCATTTACTTTACAGCTGAGGATAAATAACGAAGCGCAGCAGCCGTAGACTCGGTCGGCTGGGCGCGGGCCAGAGTTTCTAGTTGTGATGACTGATAAATAAAACCCACCTGCACCACGTTCCCTGCTACCCGCAACCATCAACAACACGATGGTCACGTGCTGTGGTCACGTTGGCCCGATAAGTATGGAGGGTAAGGAGAAAAATGAGAAAGAGGTGAGGCTATAAGGAAGCATGGCTTGTGGAAGCTACACGGAGGGGAGGAAAAGCGAACATGAAGGCACTCTAGGAGGCAGTGGCCGACAGCGTGGAGCTAAAGCTTGCGCTGGGAACCTCCTTAGTCCGATCCTCGCCGCCCCCGCCCGTTTCGATCTGCATGAGTTTCGTACCGGCCCGCGTTTGTGTAATCACTACCGCGTGATGCACGTTAAAATCCCCAGGTTAGCGGTTGTACTGCACTGGCTAAATTTTTTTATTATAGCTAAGAGACCGATTACCCGTTGAGGCGCATCTCCATCAAGGCTGTATAAACATAATGAGCAAACCATTTTTTTGAAGGCTACACTTCTGACGTCATGCCCCCTCCCCCTCCTCCTCTAATCTTCTTGGCAAACATGCTAAATACGGCCACAAAAACAAAAAGAAGGAAAGCTTCGCAGTTTGTGCTGTTGCGAGCGAAGGGTGCGGCCTCCTGCTCTGCCGATTTGTCGTGAGGACAAAACTGACCTAGGAAGCGAGTGAGCAGGAGGATATGAGGGATTTCCGTGGGGTTTCATTTTCGGTGAACAACACAACAGAAGAGCCACGGTAATGGTCATTTATTTATAGAGATTTTTCTCGGTGGCTTTGGCGCTTGACTGATATCGGATTGGCTTCGACAGCTTGGCCCTCCAGTTCTATTCAATTACAAACATAATATTCATTTACTTAAAAATGAAGAGACGATTAGCACTTTAATCAATAAAGTACAAATATTCTATTAAGAAAACGGCGTCAATAAAGTTATTGCAAAGAATTGCTTTAGAATTCTGTTTTACACGAGTCTAGTGTCCGAAAGAGCCGCTAGTGGCTTTGCGTTAGCTCTCGTTAGCTCTCGTAACGCTGTAGTCCGTAGAGGGTTGCGAACGGTCTACTAAAACTTAAAATGGTGGTTCCGCTACGCCACATAGAGCGGAGGTCGTAGCGGCTAGCGCGGCGGGAGTGACTGAACGATGTACTAAAACACTCGAATCGCTCAACCGGATCGTCCGGAAAAGTTTCGACTGCCTCCAAGGGGGACTTTGCCAGGTAAGTCATTGTAAAACACTGAATCGTATTACCTGTCTCTTTCGGTCTCGCCGATGTAAATTGACTAATAAGAGCATAAGACGAGATTAGCACGGGACAAAATTACTGGCACAAAAAACTTTGGCACGTCTTTTCCCACGTATTAGATAATGAAAGCTGACTTGCTCGCTCTTAGCTCGCTTGCATTGAGTCGGCCGATTTAAGAACAATTCGTGAGAGACTGGAGTGCCACTAAAATAAAGAGGGTTTTTGTGTTACCAGGAGCATATTGCGTCAGTTAAAGAAGAGTCATCAACGATCGAGCAACTCGCACTTCTGTTGTGCATCATATTTCGGCGATCGATGCTTCACAAGTGGCAACTAAAAATATGGGCAGCTGCATTCATTTTTCAGGATAACTTCACGAACAATCAGTTTGAGCCAGTGATCTCGGCAAAAACTGGCCTCAGGAAACTCAAGCCATTTACAACTCCTTACAGTTTTTCTCACCGACCTCTTCCGAATGTGCAATATTTTGCCTTGTAACAGCATATATTTTCTTGTCTTCAATTTTGTATGTGATTTGTCATCTGTGAATAATAAAACATTATTTATTGACAATGACAAAAATGTTATTGTCCTTTTAAGGCTTTGCTGAAAGATCTCTCTCTCCTCATTTGTAACTCATGCAGTAAGGCGCGCCCGCGGGTGTGCAGCAAAGCTTATATGCCTTGCAAGTGAACTCAAAGGCGTACCTTGGGCGTGAGGACGTCAAAACAATATCTCCAAACAGAGTAAGGATAAAAAAGGGCCTCGCTAATAAATGGGCGAAATGAGAAACGCACTGCCAAGGCAACCGAGCACGCCATTTTTAATTCTAACTGAGGCGATACGAGTGAGTGTATTTGGTGGGTAGTTATATTTACGAGGCGCGTAAATGGCAGTCGTCGCATGTACACAGTCTTGGGTAGTATTCGACGTTTCTAAAATGTGTACGAAGTAAACCAAGCTGCTGGATTGGCTGAACCAGCGGTATTGCTTGAAATTACCGAAAAGCCCTGGATTTGCACGCGTCGTGGTGTTGTTTATTTGCCTAACTCGAGTGATGCCGAGTCTGCAAATACACATAGGTCAAGAAAATGAAAAGTCATAGCAGAACGTACGCTATGAACTGCGAGTGTTGTGGGTGCGTGCCCAATCTATGCTCAAAGCGACGGCACGAGCTCCCGCTAGCAACGCAGTCCTCCTACGAACCTCTTTACACTCAGGGAAAGGTGCGGTCTATCGTGTGCGTGCTCGGGCCTGTTCTCAGCTCTTGCTGCAATAAACGGGTAAACAAAATATATTTTTGCAGTGCATGCCGATGTCCCAAAATATTCAAGACTACATTGGCATTTTTGTTTAATATTCCGTGTTTAGCGGAATCGGAGAAAGCTTGTCTTCACACCCGAGCGATTCCCACTCTGCTTGCGTTATTATATTTGCTGATTAAGACGTTTTTACGTGCTTTAGAGCTCCAATTAATGTGCACAAACGCTAGTTTCTTCACGCTAAAACGCAAAACTGTCTTCATATTAAAAAAAAAAAAAACTCTAGTCCGCCGTATGCAATAGCAAACAAGTACGACCCGGCACGCAGGCGCACGCGCCTTGTGGGCCTCGCCCAGAAGGAGGAAGGAGGGCAAGGAGGATTTTTTTCGAAGGAAAGCAATAAAACGAGGGGAGAGGAGGAATTAAACTAAGTACGATAACAGTTCCACCCTTTAGCGACGAGTTGAAATATGAAAGTTGCTTCATATGGCTATCTGCTAGTCACTGAATGTTCCCAGAGTTCGAAACTCCCGGGCTCGAGGTGCCACGATGGCGGCTCAATCTTTTTTCTTTACTGTGGATACAGTTGCCTAGGGAAGGGTAGTTGGTCCACTCGGCCACGAGACGGGTCTTGGCGAGGGGACCCGCAAACGTAAAAAAAGGGGATAGCGGTAGCGGTGTATTCGACTTTCCCTTAATAATAGACAGTTTTAGTATAGCGTTGTTGGCTCTTATGTAGGCAATATGCAATAATATAGCGTGCGCTAAAAACGACCTGTTTGGACCGAGTTTAGTTGCGCGTTACGTTTCCGAGTGAACACCTTGCATGATCTAGGTTGAATTCGCCCGAGCCGTAGAATTACGCGAGTTTATAAAGCCATCATGCTCCTCAGAAAAAAAAAAAAATGAAAATGATAACGTGGGAAATCATTTTATTTCAAATTAAACCAAGCCGCACCTGCCTCGTCAAGCGAGCTTTTCTGCAGGGTATAGAGGCTACGAGTACGAGTGCGTAGCCAAATTCGATCATGGTGTCTCCGTCAGTCGTCCCGTGGAAACGGCACCCTTCATCAATGCTATCACGGAATGAAATCCATGACCTACTGATGTCCAGTGCATAGCGACCAGTTCGGCGATTTCTTGAATTTCGTCCGTCGGCGATGAACTGTGCGAATAGGCTTAGCGTTGAGCAGATCGCAGCGTTGACGCACATTGCGAGCGGTGAACATTTTCACTGTGCACTCCTTCAGCTCCACGGCGATCTGATTCGACGGCGGTAGGTCCCGGATTGAATTGCCGAGCTGAACACCACACAATTTCACGTAACACTGTACTTCCCGAATACCCTGTCGCCCTTGCTGCGCCAGTCGAGGTAACTGCCATCTTGAAACTGGTGCTCTCGTTGGGCCCGAGATCTCTCGAGAGCTTCCCGCAAAGCCCGCTAGCCCACGTTGCGTGCGTACGCAATACGCTAGCTCTTCTATTGCGTTCTCCGCATGTGCGCTCACAACCCGCAATTTCTTTGCGTACGCAAAGCTATAAAGTACGGTCAACTAAAACTCTCTAATATTGCTGGCCGTGAACTGCCAGCGTGTTGCGGTCGCTCCGAGTTCGCGGCCTTTTATTTAATGTAAGCAGCATCCGCTTTCTGAACGTGCGAACATGTTGCGCATACGCTACTGGGTGATTTCAGATAAGATCGACCAAAGGGTGGCTGTTCGACATTTTTAAATCAACTGATGTTTTTATATCCCATAGTCTAGTGTCTGGTATACACAAATCCACACTTAGTTTTGTCCAGAAAAAAAATTTGGGGGCAGGAAAAATTGTGAAGCATGAAGAGGTGGACAGTTGCATTAACGCGCACTGACGCAGGGGGCACGTTTGAAAGTGAATAACTAAAAGGATAATGTTAGAGGAATTTTAATACTTTTTAAAAACAAACTATGGGTACAGTTTGCTTGTAATATGAAGTAATAATATTTATGTAAATTTTATTTCATTTTCTAAAAATTGCCAAACATGCCTGCTTGAACGACAAACGCCAAAATTTGGAGGCCTGTATCTCATGAAAAAATTTAATCATTATCATATAATTTGCTGGTAGTATTTTACTTATATATATCTAATATTTAAAAAATAAATAAGGTATTTGAGTGATACGATAGTTGGGATATATTTAGACAAACATGGAAAAAAATCAAACAACGAAAAATTCCGATGCAAATAAAAAAAAAACACCACCTTCGATTTTTTTTAAATTTTGGTACCCTGCCATACTCTATTTCGGCATTCATTTCTATTAAAAACATGTTGCATTATTTTATTGAGAAAGAAGATAACGCTCCCCAAAGTAGGGTCTTTTTTCAAAGCCTACACGTAGCAGTGCCCTATACGAGAAGTGACTCTGACTTCCAGTTTCAGGAAACTAACACACATCTTTTATATATTTTTATTCATATGAGGTCACTGACAGGTAGAGAAATCGGTCACACACTAAAGTTGAGGAGAAACTACCGTGTACAAAGAGCTATCATATTACGAACTAGTGATCCCAGAAAAGATCCTGCAGGCCATCGGTCACTGGGAACTTTGTTTACTTTATTTTTCTATGGCACTATATGCTTATATCTCTTGCCCTCTATCTCCATCTTTCTCTCTTATATATATACCTGACGTATATCTAGAATAAAAACATGTTCAAGCATTCCCTTTCTTCGTGATAGTGCTCTGTGGCTAGCAACAATCATTTCCTTGCGAAGATCACAATTATGGCGCAATAGTTGACGAAAGTAGCAGGCAACACTCGTCGCTAGTTCTGGCAAAAGAGCCGATACAATCTTTTTTCACAATTCCCCGCTCGCTGTCGAGGATGACTCGCTTCAACCAGCAAAATATGACCGCCGATGCCTGTTTACCGAGCAGCCGTGCCTGTCGCCATCCCACTCGCTGGCTTCGCGGGCGATATCAGACACAAAGAGGCACACCGACAGACAGCAGAACCCCCAAATACTGGAGCCCCGCCTAAATAAAATAGAGCGTAAACACTGTCGCCATGTTAACCTGGAAAATGTTAACATGGCGACAGTGTTTACGTTTTAGGTAAGGAAAAGTATGGCGTGTGGTATGAGCCGGATCCTCACACGATGTGCAAGGTGAGCCCAGAGAATCTGTCTGCTGCCCTAGAGTACTTCACGAAAGACGAGCTACAATGTTCGCGCCAAGGTCCCAACCAGAAGAACGTGATCTCAGTCATGCTCCACGTGGAGATAACGTTTGTGCCTAAGCGCTTCCTGACACGCTCAATCCGAGAGGCCTTTCGTGTATACAGAGGCAAGCATACTGATTCCGGTGTTGGGCTAACGAAACTTTATCCCTTGTGCCCTAGATGGGTCAAATGTATTCCACACCTGGAAGTGTGCATTTGTGTGCGCTGCGCCAATTATTACCTTTGTATTGCCGCTGTAGAGAACGTTACAGGCTCAACATTCAACACTGGTGAAATGAACCCAGCATTTTTGTGCGACCCACTAACAAGTCTGTGTTTTTAAGGAGACTATGATCACTGCCCAAAAGGCCAGTCTCTTATACTCGAAGAACTTCATATCCATAACCATATCAGGCAAACGCAAGATAAAGCGATCTACGATCAAAAGCAGCTGCATGCAACGCGAAAACCTTATGTTTCATTTTGAATGTACTGAAAACTGGACCATCGGGCTTCCTGACAAAGTTAAAGCATACCACTGAAGAAAAAAAAGTTACGATATTTACATGTGTAGTGACGACAAGAAAATCTACAAACAGCGTTGCTATCATCAGTGAGGACCTGCGTGACGACGTCGCCCTCACGTGCTTGGCTGTAGAAAAGGTGAAAGAGTGGGTTGAAAACAACATTGCGGTATACTCGCACGTGACGTACGTGAGTGACGGGGCCACCAGTCATTTTAAGAATTGCTACCTGCTTCACCAGTTTGCACAGAGAGATTTCCCCCAAGCCCAGTGCTCATTTTCTGCATCTGGACATGGGAAAATGCATGCGACGGAGTTGGCGGACTCGTGAAGCACCAGGCCACGCTGAACAACCTGAGAGAACGTTCAATAAACGCAATTCAGACGGCCCGGACAATGGTGAGCGTTCTATTTAAGAAACTGGGTACATCTTGCGTATTTGGATGAAAATAAGCTTGTTCAGTATCGTCAACAACAACAAAAAGAGAAGAATGGCTGACGGTGCGCGACTCTCCTGGTATTCATTCTTGGCACGCGTGGCGGCTGTGCAAGTCATCAGCAGAAGGAATCTGCGACATATATGTAGAACGGACAGTCGGATCTCGTTAGAAGAAACTTTATTAAGTGGGTACATCGAGTAAAGCCTTAGTGTAAAGTACCGAATTTGATGCTCTAAGGACCGCTCATTTCGAATGCCGGGTTATCTTATTTATCACCGTTTGCTTCGCGGGGAATTTAACCTACTGCTACACGTGGTGATAGCTTATTGAATCTTTATCCGATCACCATATGAGAATCACGAATCGTTATCCTCGCTCAGGATAAAATATCTCGACTTGCCGCGATCCATTCGTACACCGAGAGTATCGAAGCTCTTACAGTCCGGCGCTGTGGCACACCTCACCTGAAATGGTTTGTCCCCGGAAATACATAACTAACCTAAACAATTTTAGTATTGTATCTTTATTTTTGTATGTGGAAGTAAAGTTGTTTTTGTTTTTTTTTAATATAAATTGTACCGGAAAGTAAAACTTCACACTACATCATCTTTTCTCGAATCACTAGTCTCTAATATATGGTACCTCTTTTTACGCTGTATGTAAAATGCTGCATATAGTTTCTCCTCACTTTTAGTGTGTGACCGATTGCTCTAGTTGTCAGTGACCTCATATGAATAAAAATATATGAAAGATGTGTGTTGGTTTCCTGATACTGGAACTCAGAGTCACTTCTCGTATAGGGCACTGCTACGTGTAGGCTTTGAAAAAGGACCCTACTTTGGGGAGCTCTTCTTTCTCAATAAAATAATGCAACATGTTTTAATAGAAATGAATGCCGAAATAGAGTATGGCAGGGTACCAAAGTTTAAAAAAATCGAAGGTGTTTTTTTTTTTTTTATTTGCATCGGAATTTTTCGTTGTGTGATTTTTTCCCCATGTTTGCCTAAATATATCCCGACTATCGTATCACTCAAATACCTTATTTATTTTTGAAATATAAGACATATATAAGTAAAATCCGACCAGCAAATTATATGATAATGATTAAATTTTTTCATGAGATACAGGCCTACAAATTTGGCGTTTGTCGTTCAAGCAGGCGTGTTTGGCAATTTATAGAAAATTAAATAAAATTTACATAAATATTATTACTTCATATTACAAGCAAGCTGTACCCATAGTTTGTTTTTTAAAAGTATTAGAATTCTTCAAACATTATCCTTTTAGTTATTCAGTTTCAAACGTGCCCCCTCCGTCAGTGCGCGTTAATGCAACTGTCCACCTCTTCGTGCTTTACGATTTTTCCTGTCCCCAAATTTTTTTCTGGACAAAACTAAGTGTGGATTCGTGTATACCAGACACTAGACAATGGCATATAAAAACATCAGTTGATTTAAAAATGTCGACCAGCCACCCTTTGGTCGATCTTATCTGAAATCACCCTACTATGAAACCCGAGATGGAACATTAAAACAAAAACGGTCAAGGCAAAAGCAGCTGGGGGTGTACTGACCACAAAGCGTGAGTGGATACACATTCCGGCAAAAGGTAGAACGTAGGCAATATGCAATAATATAGCGTGCACTAAAAACGACCTGTTCGGACCGAGTTTAGTTGTGCGTTACGTTTCCGAGTGGACACCTTGCATGATCTTGGTTGAATTCGCCCGAGCCTTAGAATCACGCGTGTTTATAAAGCCATCATGCTCCTCACAAAAAAAAGAACGTGAAAATGATAACGTGGTAAATCATTTTATTTCAAATTAAACCAAGCCGCACCTGCCTCGTCAAGCGAGCTTTTCTGCAGGGTATAGAGGCTACGAGTACGAGTGCGTAGCCAAATTCGATCATGGAGTCTCCGCCAGTCGTCCCGTGGAAACGGCACCCTTCATCAATGCTATCACGGAATGAAATCCATGACCTACTGATGTCCAGTGCATAGCGACCAGTTCGGCGATTTCTTGAAGTTCGTCCGTCGGCGATGAACTGTGCGAATAGGCTTAGCGTTGAGCAGATCGCAGCGTTGACGCACATTGCGAGCGGTGAACATTTTCACTGTGCACTCCTTCAGCTGCACGGCGATCTGATTCGACGGCGGTAGGTCCCGGAATGAATTGCCGAGCTGAACACCACACAATTTCACGTAACACTGTACTTCCCGAATACCCTGTCGCCCTTGCTGCGCCAGTCGAGGTAACTGCCATCTTGAAACTGGTGCTCTCGTTGAGCCCGAGATCTCTCGAGAGCTTCCCGCAAAGCCCGCTAGCCCACGTTGCGTGCGTACGCAATACGCTAGCTCTTCTATTGCGTTCTCCGCATGTGCGCTCACAACCCGCAATTTTTTTGCGTACGCAAAGCTATAGAATACGGTCAACTAAAACTCTCTAATACTGCTGGCCGTGAACTGCCAGTGTGTTGCGGTCGCTCCGAGTTCGCGGCCTTTTGTTTAATGTAAGGAGCATCCGCTTTCTGACCGTGCGAACATGTTGCGCATACGCTTTGAAACCCGAGATGGAAAATTAAAAGAAAAACGGTCAAGGCAAAAGCAGCTGGGGGTTTATTGACCACAAAGCGTGAGTGGATACACATTCAGGCAAAAGGTAGAAAGAAAAAACACGTCCCAAAGCCCAGAGTGTTTAAAGGCGGTAGTTCGGCTGGTTAATCCTCTCTAAGGTTCACCACAGCACTTAGACGGAAAATGGGCACGCAAATGCCCAAAAAGGAAACATCTTCCAACAGTACAAGAGCTATTCCTACTTTTGACTGAACTCCCGTAATTTTCTTAATAAATCCGCTTAACATCAAACCGGATGTCAGGGCAGTGAAGAGAAACAAATAAACATAAAATAAACTACACCAACAAGTATGTCTACCGTAAAGCGGGACGTACACATAAATAGCGCGGTTCAATATGTATGGTAAGGCACTTTCGCCACGCAAATGATTCTTTAGACAGATGGAGTGATCGAACTCTGAGGAATTCGTCTTTCCATATTAAGAAGGGAAATATCATGTCGGTGTCATATCGTTGGAAGGGAAACGGAAGGACAAGTCCATGACCGCGCTCCAGATCGACTAATCTGGTTATTGTTAGCGGTCCCGTAGGACGCAAAAACTATCTTTAACGAAAAAGCACTAACTGCTGTCTCAAAATGTAAAAAATAAATGTATATATATATATGTATATATATTCTGGTAGCAAAACGGGAATTCTGGGCGATTTTGGGCAACGATGAAATAACTTCCACTTGGAAAGGGATACAGTTCATGGACAGCGATAAAAAAATTGCGCTCGTCTTATGGAAAGCATGCAAGGAAAATTTTATTTATGATCGATTGATTGATTGAGTTTTAATGGCGCAAAAGCATCTAAGGCTATAGAGCGCCAAAGTTGATGACTATTTCATAAATGGTTTCTAGAGAAGAAAGAGGGCTCTAGTGGCCAGTGATAGAATAAATGGATAAACATGAATTTGTATATAAATAATGTGGATGAAATATTTAAAATTGCAAAGCAAGTTTAAAGTCGACGTAAAAGTCCAGTGCTTTCTAGGAATTTAAAAACATTAGTATGATTTATATAATAGGTTCATCTCCAAGCAAAACAGCAAGGTGTAAAGGCATCTGTGCTGAATAAAACTGGGCGAAGTAGAATTGGCGGTGTCTGTGATATGTGGGGCAGTCAAGAAGGATATGCACTACAGTCAATGGTTCTAAACAGTGTTCGTATGCAGGTGGATCCTCTCAGCGAAGCAGATACCCATGTGTTAGATGTGTGTGGCTAATTCTTAACCGACAAAGGATTACCTCGAAAAAACGGTCCCTATGACGGGCACTCGCCCACTCCTGTAGCATCGGCTTCAGAACATGGAGTTTGTTGGTTTCCCGGGACCATTCCTCTTGCCATTTACACGTGATACTTTTCTTTATGGTCGCTTTGTAGTCTTGGTAGGGTATTTCGTGAATTTCAACCCTCCTTGTAGCACATGTGGAAGCGGCACGATCAGCAGCTTCATTGTCGGGATACCCACGTGACTAGGCACACAGCAAAAGACTATCTGCAATTTGTTGTCCCTAGCTGCCGCAACCACTTTATGTTGTAGCTGAGTTATTAAAGGGTTTTGTGCTATCTCAAGGGATCGGAGTGCTCTCAGAGCACTTAGTGAATCCGTGTAAACTACATAGTATGGATGCCTATTTTCGATAATATAGTCTGTGGCCTATAGTAAACCGTATAACTCGGCAGTCAAGATAGTTGCACTGGAATTAATCCTCCGTACACATTTAAATGATGGTCCAATCACGAAAACAGCCGACAGAGGAGTCGATTTTTGTGCCGTCAGTATAAAAGCTGGTATAGTCTTTATATATATTTTGTAGCTGGAAGAATTCCTGTTTTAAGACTTCTGGTGCCGTATTTTTTTAGTGTACTCAGTGAGTGACAAGTCTGATGAGCAGACCATGCTCCCATGGTGCCGCTGTTCCCAAAAGCTGAGCAACAGGTGGGTTTGTCTGAAGGCTAGCCGAAACGGCCGCGGTCTTGTTCCGCAATGAAAAGGGAGGCTTAAAAGCGGGCTTGCTTTGGAAGGTTCGTTCAAAACGTGTTCCCTCGACTAGTTCCCGACACGGATGTTGTACTACAGACCGTATCCTAAGGGAATACATTAGACCTAGGACATCTCGTCTTTTCTCTAGAGACATTTCATTAGCTTCAGCATAAAGGCTCAGCACAGGGGATGTACGAAACGCACCGGTGGCAAGTCGGATCCCTGCGTGATGGATTGGATCCAACATTTTCAGTGTTGATGCACTCGCTGATCCATACACCAAACATCCATAATCTAGGCGTGACCGCACAATCGACCTATAGATTCTTAAAAGGCACAGTCGATCGGAACCCCAAGTCATGTGGGAGAGAACTCTCAGAATATTAAGGGATTTATGGCATTTTTGTTTTAGCGTTTTGATATGCTGGCTGAAAGATAGCTTGGAGTCGAATATAAGCCCTAGAAACTTATACTCCGTTTTTACCTGAACTGGTGCACTGTATATGGTCTACGAAGGCGTCGGCAGCACACCACGCTTTCGTGAAAAACAAACACAAGCAGTCTTCTCCATGGAGAACTTAAATCCGTTATTGTCTGCCCACCTTGTCACATTACTAATAGTCAGTTGAACACGCCGTTCGCAGATTGCAAGGTTACATGAGGAAACAGCGATCTGGAGGTCGTCGACATACAGCGAATAGTGGACTGATGGTGGCATCACGCGTGCGATAGAATTGATTTTTATAGCAAACAGAGTAACACTTAGGACACCACCCTGTGGAACACCGTTTTCCTGTACAAACCATCGTGAGTGTACAGACCCCAGCCTTACTCGGAAGGTGCGTCTACCTAAATAGCTCTCAATGGCATAGAACATTGCGGCCCTGGATACCAATGTCAATCAAGTCCCTCAAAATTCCATACCGCCAGGCAGTATCGTATGCTTTCTCGATATTGAAGAACACAGACAGGCAGTACTGTCTATTGACAAAAGCCTCCCGGACAAATGTCTCCAGTCGAACCAAGTGATCCTGTGTCGAGCGGGACGAGCGGAAACCGCACTGGTATTTATCCAGGATGCAATGTGTTTCCAAGTGCTGCATCAGTCGTCTATTAATCATTTTTTCTAGGGTTTTACACAAGCAGCTCGTCAATGCTATTGGCCTGTAACTGGTAGCAGCATCCGAGTTCTTTCCTGGTTTAAGTAGAGGGATAATTGTAGCCGTTCTCCATGCTGATGGAAAACGTCCCTCCTCCCATATTCTGTTGAAAAGGTATAAAACCAGATCAAGTGTAGACGGGTGAAGATGATTCAACATGAAGTAGTGGATACCATCAGGACCAGTTGCTGAGGGTTTGACACTATGAAGGACCATCTTTAGTTCAATAAGAGTGAAGGATCTATTATACGGCTCCCGTGCACCACCAGGTGCCTTTATGGTCCTGGCTTCTTTCTGCTGTTTTATCCGAAGAAATGATGGTGAATAGTGCCTGGAACTTGAAACAAACTCGAAATGTTCCCCGAGAATATCGGCTTGTCCCTCTAGACTTTCTGGACAGGTTCCGTTGCAGGATAACAAGGGGATGGTGAAAGCACTATAGGATCCATTGATTTTGTTAATTCGGTCCCAGACCTCTTTCGGGGATGTGTGGCTATTTATTGATGTCGCATACCCTTGGAAACTTGTTCTTTTCGATTGTCGGCGAATGTACCGTGCACGGGCCTTCATTTGCTTAAATTGAAGACGATTGCTTGATGTCGGGTACCGTCGAAATATGCTCCATGCCTTGTTTTGCTTTTTCGTGATTCTGAGCATTCTTCATTCCACCAAGGCTTGGGACGGCGTGGGAGGCGTCCCGAGGTCATGGGGATTGCCATTATGGCTGCCTGAAGGATACAATTTGTTAAGTATTCGTTCACCTCATCAATTGAAAGCTTGTCAAGAGATGTGCATGCAAGCAGTGAGAATTCGCTGAGATCTGACCAGTTTGCCTTCTCAAATTTCCAACGGGGAGTTCGGCTGGGGAGGGTCACACCTGTGTTATTTCGTCTTAAAACAATCGGCATGTGGTCACTGCCTAAAGGATTATTTGTAACCTGCCATGAAAACAGTGAAAATGAAATAGGTTCACTTATAGAGAGTTCAATTGATGTAAATGAGTTTGTGGGTGCACTAAAATATGTAGGTTTCTTTTCGTTAAACAGACACAGATTTGTAGACAAAATAAACCGTTCGACAATTGCTCCACGAGTATCGCGTCTAGTACTGCCCCATAAAGGATTGTGTGCGTTAAAATCGCCAAGAATAATGAATGGATGGGGGAGTTGAGCAATGAGTGACTCAAGGTCTTCATACCTTAAATGAAAGTTTGGAGGAATGTAGAGTGAACAAAGGGTTATCAGGCAATCTGACAGAATGCGAACAGCCACTGCTTCCAAGGTGGTCTGCATGGGAACCTCAACACATGCAGCTGATTTTTGCACTACTATGGCCACGCCGCCAGAAGAGTGAGACGAGTGATCTCTGTCCTTGTGGAAAAAATGAAAGTGCCTAAAGACACTTGACTGACTCCCCTTCAGGTGAGGTTCCTGGAGACATACTGCCAGTGGACGATATTCCTCCAAAAGGGAGCAAACATCGTCATAATTATGCAGGAGGCCTCGGCAGTTCCACTGAATAAGGCTCATGGTCGGTAACAGGTTTGAAACTCAGGACCTCAAGTTCGTAGCCTTAGCGCATGAGCAGCTAAAGCTGTAATGCACCACTCACAAACTAGGGTTCTAAGAAAACATGTAAAAACGAATTTAATAAAAAATGGAAGAGGACATAAATGGGTGTGGATGTCAACAGGAGGGCAGTTCCGATCAAACCTTTGGGGAAAAACAAATAAAGGTAGGCCCCAGGCGAGGGAGTCGCCAATAGTCCTCTGGCTGATCCTTGTGGAGCTGCCCCCTCTGACCTCCAAGGGGGTCGAGACTTTGGGCCAACGCCACTGGCGAGGGAGTCGCCGTTATTCCTCTGTCTCAACTGATCCCTAAGAGTAAGTGAGGTAATGCAGGTGAGCGACAAAGAACAATGATGCAGTGAGGTGTATGAAGTGTTAATGAACATTTTTGAGAGAGTTGGAACAGTATCCACGACTAAGCACTTGCTATGTGCCAGCTTCTGGACCTGTCAGCTTTAGTCTTTTTCTTTGGGTCCTCAACAATTGACGACATTTTAGCACCCTTCGGGACAGGTGGAGGCTCCGGCGGACTGCTGGAGACATCCATTGCCTCAACCTCGCGATGCGAGGAAGTTGAAGGGCGCCCCTCACGGCATTGTGACTCTGGAGTCACAGTTTTCTCACGAGGGCGTGCAGGCTGACGGCGCGGGGCCGTCGCCGTCGCCTTTGAGGATGCGGTTTGAGTTGAATCCCTCTGTTCCTGAGGGACTCGAGGTGAGATTTTGGGGGCTTGGGGTTTTGCGTGGGGCAGAAAGGTCTAAAAGGCAGACCTGTGTCCCCACGGAAGCCGTTGTCGGTGCAGCCCCCTTGCTGACCGCAGCGGCGTAGGTGCCTCTCTGTAGGAATGAGAGGCGTTTTCCGGCTTCAAAGTAGGTCAGATTTTCTTTGGTTTTCAGTGTTAGTATTTCTTTTTCTTCTTTAAACTTTGGGCATGAGCGGGAGTATGCAGGGTGAGCACCTGAACAGTTCACGCACTTGGAAAAATCGCTTGCACAGTTGTCAGTAGGGTGATCATTGCTTGAACACTTTCCACAGGTTGTCCGTCCCCTGCAAGTGGCTGCCCCATGTCCAAAACGCTGGCAGCTAAAGCAACGTCTCGGATTGGGGATAAACGGTCGAACCTTGCAGTTGAGATAGCCTGCCTTGACCGCCTGGGGGAGGGTCGTGGAGTTAAATGTAAGCACGAGGTGCTTCGAAGGCTTCTCCTGGTCATCTCGACGAAAGGTAATACGCCTCACTGCAATCACACCCTGATTGCTGAGTCCTTCAAGGATCTCATCCTCAGTACTTTCCAACAGATCATCTTCGGAGATCACGCCCCGAATGGTGTTGAGAGATCGGTGTGGCGTTACTGTGACTTTGTGATCAGCTATACTAGTAAGTCCAAGGAGGGCTTTACTTTGTTGCTCTGTTTCAACCTCGACAAGGAGGTCTCCAGAGTGGAGCTTCTTTGCTTTGTAAGATTTTCCAACAGATGCTTCCAGGGTTTTTGCTACAAGGAACGGGGAGAGCTTTCCAAGTGGTAGTTCGTATTCGCAGTGCATTACTAGGAATTTTGGGAAGGCTTGAGTATTATCAGAGGTTTTAAGAGGAACGGTGGCTTCGGTGCGAACTCTTTTCAGAGATCGATCAGAAGAAAGTTTAGCTTTGAAACCCATAAAAAAACGGGAGACATTCGACATCTGCGGTGTGCCGCCCAGCCATGGAGCCCAACATGGGACAGGGTAACGGCACATAACAAAAATGGCTTTGCTGTGCACGTTACTCCAGTGGCACCTACCCAGATGTTATACCCAAGAATGGGTCTAGACTAGCGTCCTTCTCCACTCAAGTTTAGCCCTTGCCGCCAAGAAGGTGAAAGGGGAATGGAGAGAAAAGAGAGAGAAGTATAAGTAAAGTTGGAAGTGAAAGAAAAGAGGGGATAGTAGAAGAGGAAGCGACTAGACTGAATCATCCTGGCCGGGCCTTACCAGGACACCCGTCTATGGGAAGCAGGGGCCAAAGTGGTGTATTGCCCCACCCGGGGGGCCCCGAAGGGTCCAAACCTACCCCGCGCTCGGCTCAACCACCAGGATGCCCTTTTCCCCGGACACGGGAAAGCCACGCACAGCCAGACGTGGGCAGGCGAACCCGCATGGCTCGGGGTCCGTGGAGACGCCACTCTCCAAACACCTGCTTTCACAGGTGCCCCCTGCGGGGTTTTATTTATGCTTAGTGCCCACTCAGAGCTCGGCAAAGTAGCTGTCTGTCATTTGTAGGCAATGCACTAAAAGATACATGTATTCATTGTGTCTGAGGTTTACGTAGCAATCAAACGAGCGATTATGATATCAGCTAACCACAGTTTGAAGTTAAATTACAAAAGCCCCCAAAGTGTTTCAAAGTTAAGCAGTGTGCTTCCGTGCTTCTGTAATTTCTCGTGTAAAAAAAAAAAAAACTTTTTGCTGTAAATTTTTTTTTGGAGGGCTGCTTTTAAACCGGACTTCCGGATGAGATAGATAACACCGTTTTACTTCGAACATAAGCAGGGATGTAACGAAAAATGACAGGTTCCGTCAATGGGCTGCGGTTCGGAGTTGTTTACAAGATTCGGTGTGGTCCCGACATGTTCATGTGTTATGACCGCTTCACGGAACAAAAACGGGGAATGTTAAAATTAGACTCTCAGTTCAGAACTTGCGGATCACGGTGATTTACATTGCCCTCTTTGGAAACAAAAACTCCAGCTTTCCGTGACGCTTTTGTTTTTTTCGATGTGCTTTTACTCCTTTTGATTTCCACATTTAAAGGGCTATGAAATTAAATAAAAATTTGGTTTGGGGCTATTTGGTACATATCGATTAAAATATTAAAAGACGTGACTAAGGTGGTTTATGAGATTCCTTTTAGTTGCGGCCAAGTTTTCATCGGTCAGACCGGCCAATGCATTAATGAAACCTCGCGGGAACACAAGGTAGCCGGACACAATAATTCGGGTGAGCATCTTGCGGAGTACTGCGAACGATGTGGATGTGAACCTTTCTTAGAGCACACAAGGTTTATTAAGAGAGGGAAGGGGAAGATGGTAAGGGGATTAATCGAAGCTTTTGGTATACACAAAGCGGCTGACAAATGCGTAAGCAGCCATCCATTTATCTGCTAAACAAAGAAATTGTGTTTATTGAGGGATGCGTGTGATGAGCGATAGGAACATTTATCTGTTGCATGTGTTTAGGCGATGGGGATCGACAGTTCGAAATTGTTTCGTGTTTTATTAAATCAGTTTGACGTTGACGCTTGTCCGTGTCGTACGTGGTTCTTTTTTTTGTCCTGTTCTGTTCGCGGCTTTTATTTTTTTAATCGACATGAAATGCATTTTGGGCTGGGATAAATGATTTTACATTGGCGGTTCACTGTTCGCATATCGTTTAGTGGGTAAAAAAAAAGAGGGTAGAAAGTCAAAAGCCAGCTTTTCGGTAAGAACATTCGGAAATATAGTGGACTATTTTGTATCTCATTTCCCTTGAAAGCTCTGCGCCTTTTCACTGTGATACATCCGCTGTACCCAGAGCAGGTCAGCGTTACCCAAAGCACGTCAACGGTACCCAAAGCACGTCAACGGTCCCCAAAGCACGTCAGCCGACACGAGCTCACGCATTGGACACCCGTCTATGGGAAGCAGGGGCCAAAGTGATGTATTGCCTCACCCGGGGGGCCCCTAAGGGTCCAAACCTACCCCGCGCTCGGCTCAACCACCAGGATGCCCTTTTCCCCAGACACGGGAAAGCCACGCACAGCCAGACGGGGGCAGGCGAACCCGCATGGCTAGGGGTCCGTGGAGACGCCACTCTCCAAACACCTGCTTTCACAGGTGCCCTCTGCGGGGGTTTTATTTATGCTTAGCGCCCACTCAGAGCTCGGCAAAGTAGCTGTCTGTCATTCGTAGGCCATGCACTAAAAGATAGATGTATTCATTGTGTCTGAGGTTTACGTAGCAATCAAAAAAGCGATTATGATATCAGCTAACTACAGTTTGAAGTTAAATTACAACAGCCCCCAAAATGTTTCAAAGTTAAGCAGTGTGCTTCCGTGCTTCTCTAATTTCTCGTGTAAAAAAAAACAAACTTTTTGCTGCAAAGTTTTTTTTTGGAGGGCTGCTTTTAAACCGGACTTCCGGATGAGATATATAACACCGTTTTACTTCGAACATAAACAGGGATGTAACGAAAAATGAAAGGTTCCGTCAATGGGCTGCGGTTCGGAGTTGATTACAAGATTCGGTGTGGT
The DNA here is from genome assembly GCA_013358835.2 of Ixodes persulcatus. NCBI lineage: Eukaryota > Metazoa > Arthropoda > Arachnida > Ixodida > Ixodidae > Ixodes > Ixodes persulcatus. The sequence goes on along the minus strand of JABSTQ010010880.1, from coordinate 151,016 downwards.
CCCGACATGTTCATGTGTTATGACCGCTTCACGGAACAAAAACGGGGAATGTTAAAATTAGACTCTCAGTTCCGAACTTGCGGATCACGGTGATTTACATTGCCCTCTTTGGAAACAAAAACTCCAGCTTTCCGTGACGCTTTTGTTTTTTTCGATGTGCTTTTACTCCTTTTGATTTCCACATTTAAAGGGGCTATGAAATTAAATAAAAATTTGGTTTGGGGCTATTTGGTACATATCGATTAAAATATTAAAAGACGTGACTAAGGTGGTTTATGAGATTCCTTTTAGTTGCGGCCAAGTTTTCATCGGTCAGACCGGCCAATGCATTAATGAAACCTCGCGGGAACACAAGGTAGCCGGACACAATAATTCGGGTGAGCATCTTGCGGAGTACTGCGAACGATGTGGATGTGAACCTTTCTTAGAGCACACAAGGTTTATTAAGAGAGGGAAGGGGAAGATGGTAAGGGGATTAATCGAAGCTTTTGGTATACACAAAGCGGCTGACAAATGCGTAAGCAGCCATCCATTTATCTGCTAAACAAAGAAATTGTGTTTATTGAGGGATGCGTGTGATGAGCGATAGGAACATTTATCTGTTGCATGTGTTTAGGCGATGGGGATCGACAGTTCGAAATTGTTTCGTGTTTTATTAAATCAGTTTGACGTTGACGCTTGTCCGTGTCGTACGTGGTTCTTTTTTTTGTCCTGTTCTGTTCGCGGCTTTTATTTTTTTAATCGACATGAAATGCATTTTGGGCTGGGATAAATGATTTTACATTGGCGGTTCACTGTTCGCATATCGTTTAGTGGGTAAAAAAAAAGAGGGTAGAAAGTCAAAAGCCAGCTTTTCGGTAAGAACATTCGGAAATATAGTGGACTATTTTGTATCTCATTTCCCTTGAAAGCTCTGCGCCTTTTCACTGTGATACATCCGCTGTACCCAGAGCAGGTCAGCGTTACCCAAAGCACGTCAACGGTACCCAAAGCACGTCAACGGTCCCCAAAGCACGTCAGCCGACACGAGCTCACGCATTGGACACGAGAACTGCGTTATGCGCTCGTCAACAAATATTTTGATTCGCGTTCGTGGTCAATGAGTGCCCTGACGGACTTATTATCACTTGCGAATGACAAGTTATATGGTTTGCTCAAAAAGCACGGTGAAAGCTTCGAGCCATCGCACCGGTGCAAAAGCTTGTCACGACCACGTGATTTCTCAATCCGCTTTTGACTGGAGGATTAAAGCTAAGGAAGAATGAAAAATAATTTTATGACTCCTTTAAGCGAATTACAATATGAATATAAATGCAAAGGGGGGGGGGGAGGGGGTCCCTATTGAAAAAGGCCAATATGAACTCGGCTTATTGGAAATATTGTATTCCAATGAAGTTGATAGAAACCAATAAAAACTTATTGTTATCCGATTAACCCAATACGCACGATGGGAATTCTTATCGGAGCACAATATCCCAATATAATGTGTGGTTATTGGTATACAACAGGATATGGGAGCACAATATTGCGATATAACTGGCGGTTATTGGTATACAACACGATATTGGAGCACAATATTCCGACAGAACTTGTGGTTATTGGTATACAACACTATATTGGAGCACAATACCTCGATCTAACGCGCGGTTATTGGAAAAGAATACGACATCGCGTGCATAACGGTGACCGACATGGACATACTGTAAGTACATCGGTCGTCGACCACGGGCCCAAAGGAGAATACAATATATCGCGTGCATATATCTCAGAATAGATACCAATAGTTACCAACATGAATTACGTCGGCATATACCGCGGATTAAGAGGAAACGTAACACGATCATTGAGCGTTCGTGAAGCAACACGTGGATATCGGTATGCCCACATATACGACATCGGGTGAATGATATCGTAAGACAGCACGAGTTACCATACGGCAATACGCGAGAGAAAGATATTGGGTGGGGATACACACGGAACACAAACGTTCTGCGTTGCGAAAACATTAACATTGATCGACAGTGCAAGTATGTACAGCTGTTGGTACGGCACACAGTACACACACCCTCGCGCGCTTTAAATGCTAGACAATTCCACCAAACCATTCAGAATAACAAGCTGGAACAACCGCGACCTACCTTTCAATGAAAAAGCCCAGTAACGACGAGCTTATTGGAGTGATCGTTTTCCAACAAATGTTTATTGTAGTTGTTGTAATGCAACAAAAGTTGATCGCCGAACGATGAACCCAACGTACCGCGATACAATTCGATGTAACGCGATACGCGACAAGGTCAGTTCGGATGATAAAATAATGAGGGTGAATAGGCTTGACAGGTCACGTGCACGTAGTTCTTACGCGCATTTATCCATATTTACCCACCTTTCTGGGTAATCCTACGTCGTACACAAAATCCACGACAACATGCGAGCACATTTCACCCACCACTCTTCGTCGCCTGTTTCGCGAAATTCACACACTGTATAAAAAAGGACGTGAAAAATACGTGCATTGGCGCCATCAAACGATACGTCACAGTCTCGTTTTTTAGACGAGTTTCCATGATTCCATCGATTCCATCGTCAACCCGCGCGCGCGCCAGATCGCGTTCCGGATGCAGTTCCTCTGTTCGAAGGGCGCGAGCCTGCGCTGGAGCCGAGGCGAAGCCTAGCCAAGCCGCCAAGCCGGCGAGAGAGCCGCCGAGCATGCAACTGCGCCACTGCGCAGCGGCTGGCGTTGGTTTCGTCGGCGCCACAGGCGCGTCCTACGGATTATAGTTCATCGCGGTCTTGCTCGTGGGCACCAAGTTAAACCAGCACACTTTCAATCGCTTCGAAAGGTACGTATGCACTACTTTATTACTTGCAGCATTGAGTGCTTTGGTTTACACGGATCAAAGTAAACACCGAAGGACAGAAAGGAGACGTGAAGTTTCGAATTCGCAGCTTATTTGAACGCGTGTCCCCTGTTGAAAGCCTCTAGCTGTGCCGCTGTGCTCTGTTGCAGGCGTCGTTTCGACTGCGTGTACTCCAATGTAACGTCAGTCAGTGTTCACACTCGGCTAGCTTTGCTATCTTGTTATCTCATGTGCGAAACAGACGTAAAAACCAGCGCCGCGTCTCTTTCGGATACTCAGCCTTCAGCCCCCTTCCTTCCGGCGTGCTTTCTGCCGCGACCGTTTGACCCTGTGGTTTGACGCATTGGATTCGCGGGCTCGTTCGAAGCACGAAGAGGCGTTGTTTGAAGCTGACGAGTCGCCGAAGTGTTACCGGAGCTTCTCTTTAGGAAAGTCACGGTCGACGCTCGGCTCTGAGCTCGTACTCTTTTCCTCCCGTTTAGACCATGAGTGCCGACCGCTGATCTGTGGTGCCGACTGGCGCCGAACGAAGTTGAGAAACGCTAGCGAGCGAGTCAGATTTTTGTGACGCCGCCCAACTGCGCAAAGCAAATAGTGTAAAAAAAAACGCGTTTTTTATCTTTTCGATGACCATGTTTCACCTCAATCAACGCAAAGTGAATCGCGGCTGTACGTCGGTCGACTCATCGCTGTGCCTAGATTTTAGATGGCTACAACGAGCCTTTTTTGTGTGATCTTATTCTGATATCGTTATATCTTGCTTTTTTATCTTGGCTGCACACTTCTAAAAGACCTTTTCTACATATTGCACTCCTTGTCGACATGTCGCTGGTGCTTGAGACTAATTGGAAGTCACTGTTTGCTCACTCCTTGGTGCACATATTTTATGTTCAACATCAGGTATCATTTCATGTTCAACATCAGGTATCTGAAGGAGGCACCATGAAACCCTGGAATTTGTTCAGAGGTACCTCAACATACTGTATTAGAGTGCTGTTTTGTGTGTTGTAGTTTCGTATCAAACTGCGCTATGTTTGCAATATACCCTATAACTGTTCACTACAGTTAAAGTTGCAATGAAACATTGGCCACAAGAGGTGACTCGGCCAACGTGGCCGAAAAATTCCTCGCAATATTTTCTGAATGGGTCATTTTGGATGTTGACAAATTTTCGTGTGAATAATGAGTGTTATACATATATGTTTCTTCTACTTTTCATACAGGTAGTTCAGTCAGATCAACCCCAGCAAAGGCAGCAAGACAGTCTCAGGGGGTCACACCAAGGATAACGGCATTCCTGCTCGAGTCCCGAGCCTTGTCACAGAACTTCACTGAACATAATGGTACATTCCCTTTCCTTAACTTTTCCCTCTGAAATGTGTTTTTCTGTTGTTGTTGTTTTTTGTTGTTTTTTTATAAAAAGGTTATTACGATGTTTAAACACCCGAACGTTCCTAAATGGCCTTTGTACCAGACAATAGGGTGTCTTAGGCCCGCTTCAGATAGGGCAACTTTTCCAGCAATTTCGGGGTTGCTGGCAGGTTGTTTCCTAGCTTTCCCTAGATCGACACGAATTGCTGAGATCGGGTTCGGCTCGAAGCGGACGAGCAACTGGGACAATTCAGAGACGTTTGAAGCGGCAGCAGCCAATCAGGAATGTGATGTTCTTATACGACACACCTGTGGTGGTGATGATGACAACTGAAAACTTAGTTCTGGTTTGAAATGGATCGTTTTTGGAAATAAACTGTTTATAAAAAATGATTTAGTATTCTCAGCACAATTTAAAGTTATAAAGACATGTTTTTTTGGATATAAGTATGCATCTAAATAGTGCAAGAAAAATGAAATTTCATGATGATGATGACAAGTCGTAGCAATTCGGTTTCTGCGTGTGAACGCGGGCGCCCGTCTTGCTGGTGTTGCGACGTCAAGTTGCTGGGTGAAATCGCCTCGTCTGAAGCGGGCCTTGTTGCTGGGTGAAATTGAAATTGTCCCTTCTGAAGCGGGCCAACAAGGCCCGCTTCAGACGGGGCAATTTCACCCAGCAACATAACGTCGCAACACAGGCCGCCCGCGTTGACACGCAGCAACCGAATTGCTATGACTTGCCATCATCATCATGAAATTTTATTTTTTTGCACTATTTAGATGTGCAGTTATATCCAAAAAAACATGTTTTTGTATCTTTAATTTGTGCTGAGAATACTAACTCATCATTTTGAGACAGTTTATTTCCAAAAACGGTCCATTTCATACCAGAGCCAAGTTTTTAGCTGTCATCATCACCACCACAGGGGTGTCACATGAAAATATTGCGTCCCTGATTGGCTGCTGCCGCTTCACACTTCTCGCTAGTTCTAGTTGCTCGTCCGTTTCGAGCCGTACCCGATCTCAGCGATTCGCGTTGATCTGGGAGAACCTAGGGAACAACCCGCCAGCCACCTCAAAATTGCTGGAAAAGTTCCACTTCTGAAGGGGGCCTTGAAACTGAAATCAAGGGCAGTGGAGCTCTAGGTTCAAGCCCACGTAAAGACGGTTTTTTTTTTTTGCATTTTTTTTAGTCCATGTATATTGATACTTTTAAACGTTTTAACGTATAGACACATAATTACACACTAATTCACATTCGGAAGTGCTTTTATTCACACACTGTGGCTCCCTAGTGCTTGCAATAGCTTCTTCGTGAGCTATTGCAAGCTCTGCAAAGCGAGGGGCATCTTCCCACTCTTTGCAGGCTGTAAAGCTGTGGCTTGCACAGCTCTAGCAGATCGCACCTCACTCACTGGCTCCGTCACGAAGCATAGGTGCTGCACGAGTCGCACCACGCCGTAAGGCCATGTACGGTTGGGTCATAGCACCTGGGACCATTCGTCACTGCACTCAGGTAGGGTATAGTGGCATGGTCGTGGCATGAAGCAGGGCTACAACTTGGAAATGCCAATCTTCATTACATTTCAAACACGTCTTTTATTACTTCTGTGTCGAGTTGTCAGCATTTTAAGGGTGAGGAAGCAAACCGCAATGAGGTAAAAAAAAAAAAAATGAAAGCCACTCTTACTGAGAATCTATTACGAGCACTAGGAAGCTGCAGGGTATAATTAAAACGCTTCTAAAGGTGAATTAGCGAGTAAATTATGTGCTAGTGCCTCAAAAATCGATAAAGACAATTTAAATATAATTAATAAGTGTAAAAATATACACCAGGAGGACTTAAGCTAGAACTACAAAATTGCAGCTGTCGGCTGCAAGAGAGATTGTCTTATTTTCATTTACTTTACTATTCCCACCAAAAGTGATGAGTGACCAAGAATAGAACCTCATTTGTCGGCCAACGCACTGTGCTTGCATCAAGGCAAGCTAGCCTGTCTTGCTGGGCTCTGCCGCCTCGGTGACTCCGACGCAAGAGCGCTGGCCTACGGATCCCCATGTGGCGGGTTTGAATCCCGGCCGAGGTGCCCGCAATCTGACGGAGGCTCATTGCGGAGGAGGCGCCGTGTAACCGAGCTTTCGGTTGCACGTCAAAAGATCCTCTGGTGGTCCAAATTAATCCTCAGTCCTCTGCTGGGGCGTGCCAGATGCCCGTCGTTGTTTTGGCACATAAAACCCCCAAATTTGACTCTTTTTTTTTTTTGCTGGACCCATATTTTCTTTTATCACCCGTCTAGGATTCTGTTGTCGCTCATCAAAAGAAAAAAAAAAACTGTGACTAAGTCTGACTTGTTCTGGTGCGCATGTATCCTTGGCAGTAAACTCTGCTAAATGAGGCAAAATATATATTATACTTTTTTAAGCAAATATGCATTGCTTTAGCAAAATGAGCTACACTATTTGACTAAGGTGAAACAGAACGATCCTCTCCACCTGAGTCTGTTTGCATCTCTAGCAGACACTATTTCCTGCTTTTTGTGGTTAGTATCAGACTTTTGTGTGTCTGTCTGACCAAAGCATCTCTGTTAGACTAAGACTGGGTTCTTTAAGATATGTGCAGGTATTCTTCGCAGGAAATGGCTGCCAATTAGGAACGCAAGTTTGTTCTCGACCACAAAGAGCAAGTAGTTTCAAGGTGAGCTATTGCCCGCCTATACGAGTTTTATGTTCCATTCCTCTTGGATGCCATTTCCTATGTGTAGTGGTCTTGCATTAGTATTTCGTTGTCTCTCTTCTGCAAAAACACCCAAGTTTGACTAAGACCGGGTTCTTTCTTATACATGCAGGTCTTGGCAGCAAGCACCAGCCAATCAAGGCCAGAAGTTTGCTCCTTGCCGCTTATGGCAAGTGTTTTCAAGGTGAGTGATTGATGCCTATCTGAGTTGTGTGTTTCATTCCTCACAGACACTATGTTTCCGGTCTTTATACTGGTCTTGTGTCAGGCTTTTGTGTCTCCGTCCGGCCAAAGCATCTGTATTCGACTAAGACTGGGTTCTTTCGGATATGTGCAGCAATTCTTGGCAGTAAGTGGCTGCCAATCAGCAACACGAGTTTGTTCTCGGCCACCAAGAGCAAGTATTTTTAAGGTGAGCTATTCCCCGCCTATATGAGTTTCAGCATTCGTCAAGGAGCGCAAAATCAAAGCCCGGGGCTTGGCCATTGCAAAAATGTTGACTCGGAAGCGCATAGGGAGAATGCTTTACAAAAGTATCCACCTGCCTCAACAAGTGAAACCGAAACTAAAAACGTGGGTTCCATTCAAAAACACATTGTCAGCCCGAGTTAACTCAGGGCAGCACGGAGCAAACAAGCCACGGTACGAGTATGCTTGGTCTAGGCTTTTGTAGGGGTAATCCATGACTCGGTGTTTTCTAAAAAAAAAAAAATTTTCTTAAAGTGTGGTGGCCGATTATTCGGCGATGGACATTGAGTCGGGATGTTAAGGTAAAAAATTTCATCCACATGCCCAGATTCATGTGCCTTGTCCCCCTAGCGAGGGGGACAAGGCCTTCAAAATTTTAGATTCGCAAAAAGGGTGCGTCAGTATTGACGTCTCGTTTTACATCAGGCCTCGTAATTTAAAATGCACTATAAATGACATGCCTGAGATTCGTTTGGGTGTACTTCCTCTCAGCAAGTATATGGATTCTGTCTCAAAAGGTCTAATCTAATGTTGACCGCACCTCAGGTCTCCACCGACGATTCATCAGGACGAGACCCAACCGGGACACTAGGGAGGAGCGGCTTAAGCAAGGGGGGCTACCTATACGACAGCTTCTTGCGGACGAAAACCGAAAATAGATAGATGGTGGGTGTTTCATTTGCTATTCCTTTTGGCATGCACATTCTGTTTGTTACGTTTCAAGAATCAAGCAGAGTTCAATTTCAACTATTGTAAAATACCGAGCATGAGCCCGCATCGCAGAAGATACAGCCCGTGCAGAGTGGCTTGCTGTATCTTAGTCAAGTAAGCGGCACTCGAAGGCACACGATACAGTGCGAGTCAACGGAGCGAGCGCGGGCTACCAAGTCGGAGTGCACTCGGCTCTCGCCTCGCGATTGTTGATTCAGAGCTCTGCCTACCCCTATGACATGTGCGTGTGTGTTCATAAATGGCTCCTCTTGACTGCACGCGGGTCAAATAAAACGAAATGAACAGCTAACAGCTCGATAAGAATCGATAGCAATGATAGTACTCACCCGGGAAACGACGCGCGAAGCGGCGTGTTGTTTGTCGGCACTCCCGTCGAAAAAGGCAAAATAAAGACACAAATACTATATATTTGCAAGAAATATCATGCGCAGGGGAGAATAGAAACACTTAGAAGCAATAAAAAATACACTGGAATAGATAAAAATAGGCAATGAAATCGAAAAACAGAGGATTAAGAGGAGACAAGCGACAAGGCAATGCGACCTCAAGGCCGAGCGGCCAGGCGAGGGACAATCTCTCCCACAATTCCTCACGCACGGGCCGGGGCGCTTGGGAAAATTGCAAATCGTCTATTGCTACTTGGACGCAACTAATCGCAAATCTTTCTTGCAGTTTCCATGGCCCACAATGCAGCAGGTGCCAGTTCATTCTCGTTCAAAGGTGAGGATTCCAGATTTTCTAGATTGCTCTTAAAGGGACACTGACAGGGTATTTATGCTCGGCGAGGTTTTTAGTTGTACGTGACACATGAGAGCCCAACTACCCAGAACAAAATTTGCGGCTCGAAATTCGGTTTCTTTCCGCCCGAAAACTGCCGATCAAGAACTGGCCGGTTCGAGTCTCGCTCACTCTCTTTTCTGTGGTCACGGGCCGTTTTCTAAGGTATCGATGCGACCACCAAATGTAATCGAAGTCGTGGGTCATTGAAGGCACACAGTCAATATTAAAAATAGAAAAAAATATGAAACCCATTTTTTGTTGCTTCAAAAAAGCTGCAAATACGTTGATTGAAAAAAAAAGTAGCACAAACAACCGGAAGCTTTCTGTGCGTTCACTCAACATGGCGTCGTTTCGCGTATCGTGGGACTCGTGGGACTAGCACTAGCGGATGGCAGCGGACGACGGGCGTTGGACCTCTACTTCAGAACTGTCGTTCACGGTACTGGCGAATTCTGTCTTTCTTCGAAAGAAAATTTCGGACCAATCAAAAGAACTGATACTCATCCCGTACGAAACGCCCGACCAGCAAGCCGATTGCACGAAGACGTCGCCGAGCCGTCGTCCCTTCTCCTGGCTGAAGACATCGCTCGCTGAAACGTCAAGCACGAAGTGCGTACTTCGAGTTGAGTACGCACGCGTACGGTTACTTTACGAGGTGCGAATGTGCCCTATGCGTGGTGCTGCCCGACTTCAAGCCGGGAGTGTATGTATTGAAGGGAAATCGGCAGCAAACTTCCGACATACAGTCTACCAGCTGCATAATTACGCGTGAGAGTGTTCCTTCAATAGCTCAGTGGAAAGACGTCCGGTTCACACGCAGGGGGCACGAGTTCAATTCCTGGTGTGGGTGTTGTATTCAATTTTTTTATTTTATTTTTTGTCAAGCATTCTGCGATGTTTATATTTCTTTTTTTACAATTATCACAGGAAAAAAATTGGTGTGGACGATACGTCGCTGAACTAAATGGTAGGGATTCAATTTTTGACACCAGCGAACTCAATGTAGTCACTTTCCACAAAATGCAAGGAGCATATGAATCGGGTTCTACAGGAATTGCAGCCAGCCATTCATCCCGACCCGTTGATCTTTCGGAAACTTGGGCACTCTGGCCACTTTCAGATGCAGGACATGTGAGGCAACTCTTCACGCAACACCTTGGAGTTGGGAGTATTCTTTTCGGAGCTGATCACGGGAATTCACCACGGCACTCGGGCACTGACTACTAATTGCCAACACTTAAATCTACAAAACAACTCATCTTGAAGTACAAAACAGCGAGCGGAACAAACATAACTGCAAAGGAATACCATGGCGAACGGACGTATTTCGTCTGCTACGTGCGGAAAGAGGAGAAAAAAAAAAAACGCACGGTCGGGTGTAGCCACGTGACTTCCGCCACTCCCGCTATCCTCTCCACTTCTCCGTTTCGGTTTCGGTTTCGCGCAGTTGCGTTTTTTGGCTTTATTAAAAAAAATACGTGACTCTGTAGCAAAATATTAATTGGGTAGTCTTCCGACACCATAATGAATCGCCTGACGAAAAAGGAAAAAAATATTTGGGGGGTGTCAGTGTCCCTTTAAGCAGCAATACTGAAGCCAGACAAGCAGTACGGCATATTTAATTGACGGAGCTCAGAACGACTGGGAACGCTTTCACTGAAGCTTGTTTTTCTGCAATACGCGCGTGCAATACACGTGTGTATTGCAGCAAAACAAGCTTCAGTGAAAGCGTCCCCAGTCGTTCTGAGCTCCGTCAATTAAATATGCCTTACCGCTTGTCTGGCCTCACTATTGCTGTAGGCGACAAAACGTGTGCCCAGTTGTGTCACAAGAGGCATATTATGTCACGCGCATGTAATTTTGAATTTATCCGGCTTAGTGTGCTGTAGGTGGCTGCTCAAAGAAATTGCTTCTTGGACGCAACTAATCGCAAATCTTTCTGGCAGTTTCCACGGCCTAAGAGCCAGCAGGTGCCAGTCTGTTTTTCCTCATAGGCGAGAATTCCAGATTATTAAAGCAGGAATACTGAAGCCGGTACAGCATATTTAATTGACCGAGCTCAGAATGACTGGGGGCTCCTTCATTGAAGCCTATTTTTTTATAATACACGCGGGCGACATTGACGTGTGCCCAGTTACGTCGCAAGAGGATATCTATGTCCCGCGCATGTAATTTTGAATCTTTCTGACTTAGTGTACAAAATGTAAGGGCGCAAACGAGCTGGTGTACATTGCACATGGTTGAAAAAGCCCCGAGACTGCGGGTAAACGACGCAACACTAAAAAGTCTCTAACACAGCTGAAATTTTTATTTTCCGAAACCTGGGTATATAGGCACTTCGATACAAAAGAAAAAAAGGGGAGAGGGTGAGAACCCTAAAGAATGCCACTTTCTACCACCATAACCTCTGACTAAACAACAAGGACAACGAACTCTGCGTCATGCACTTCTCTTATCTTTGACCTCTCGCTTCCCGACTGCCAAACACACTGGTAACCCCAAGTCCAGTAACACACATACAAAAAGAAAAAAACGACCCGTCGTCCCCTCTACCCGAAAACCTACAGACATAAACCTTGAAGGTCAGAACTTTTCACAGCGTACATTGCGTGGCTACTCAAAGTAACTGCTACTTGGACGCAACTAATAGCAAATCTTTCTTCCAGTTTCCACGGCCTGCAAGCAAGCAAGCACCAGTTCGCTTTTCCTCAAAGGTGAGCATTCCAGATACTCTAGTCTGGTGCGAAGCAATAATATTGAAGCCAGATGAGCAGATACGTATATTTAATTGACCGAGCTAAGAGTGACCCGTGGCAGTGGCATTGAAGCTTATTTTTCCGCAATCAATGCAGACATAATTTTGACTCTATCTGGCTTATTGAAGAATCGCTACTTGTCGTGAACTAATCACAAATTTTTATCTTGCATTTTCTGTATGGCTGCAGCTAGCAGGTGCTGTTTTCATTAAACGGTGAGGATGTTGCATTGTTTTCAAACATCAAGTTTTTGAATGAGGGTCCTAAACAATTAACTTTCTTTTGCAGTAAATGCTGGATCCTCCAGTTCAGGAATATGTGAAATATATTTGGTATGGATAAGCCCAGTGTTTTGCTTCTTTATTCATATTTTGACAACAGCAACATTTTTTATTTCATCACTCAGAAATACACACAAGGAGACTGCATGCAAAGAAATGTCGTGCTGAACGTGATATTCCAACACGTATATAGTTTTATTGGTAGCCGATAGAATATATTGGATTTCAATATCCATAATACGCTAAGTACACTGGAATCGTGATATGGGATTCCAATATTTTTAGCGTATTATAGATATTGGGATCCCATAACAAACCCTTATTGTAATACAATACAATAAATGTAATGTTTTCCAATACACTAAAAGGATATTGTTTACCAATATCCATAATACGCTGTTCATATTGGGGTTTTCCAATAGGGGTATAGGATTCCAATGTTTTTAGCGTATTATGGATATTGGAATCCCATAACAAACCCTTATTGTAATACAATACAATAAATGTAATGTTTTCCAATACACTATCCATATTGTATTGTAATACAATAAAAAGATATTGTTTACCAATATCCATAATACGCTGTTCATATTGGGGTTTTCCAATAGGGGTATTACGTGAGTGGGATGCTCTGCTAATCTTTGAGGATGTCACTTTCAGCTGGGTCATTGGGTGGTTATTTTTTGTCTCAGCGGGACGGTAGCGTGATAGTGCTCATAACGGCGCGGAAGCTGCTCTCGCACCCGTTACCCAATTAGAGAACCACAAGCAGCAGTAAAGCACGTGAAAAATAGGTAGTTTCATGATACTCCTCAAACATACAATTTGGGAACAATTATTTTCAATCGAAATGCCATTAAAACGGCGGTCGTCGCACAGAGCTTCGCATAAGTCAGCGAAGCGGTGCTGGCGGGCAGGAGAACTCCAGAAGTAGGCGTCGGTGGCGCCCTCTACTAGCATCCACAGAACCTCTCCGGCCAGCATTTGGACTCTGGTTACAATGCGCTTCTAGAAAGCTTGTTTTTTGCATAAAACAAACGGGAAAAAAATCTTGTTTTGTAAAGCGTTTATTAGAGATTGGTACAAAATAGCAAACACGTGATGTTTTGTTAAAGAATTAGTTTACAAGGTTTCGCGGCACAATTAATATTTTTTTTATACAATCACGTGTCACCGGGGATTTCGGGTAGCGCGTCCCGACCTGGGCGTGGGCTGACTTCTGTATTAATTCATGGCACGCCCGCTTGGAGACGAGGTGTGGCATATCTACCATATAGACCTTTTCTGTGTAGTCTCGTCCACAGCCACCTAATAGCCGTATCCGCTATGGGCGACGAAAAAAAACTAAAACGTCTCAACCTGTAACTAGTAAAAAAATAAGGGGGAGACAAAACAATAATGTGTGACGACTACGCTTATATGCTAAGTTTCTTCTACTGGCGTGGCAACGGCAAAACAATGCTTTCGCCCATACTGGAGGTGACGACAATTCAAGATGGCGGCGCCGTTAAGAAAGGGTCTATATGCTTCGGTGCCGAGATTGCCGATTAAAGCCGAAGTAGGAGAGTAACAGTTGACGCTATAAAATGTGATACACATGAACCAGTTCAAACAGCTGTGCAGTTCCCTTAGTGGCCGAGGCGGGAGAAATGGCGGCGTTGCGATCGCCGATAGTTTGTTCCTGCTGTACGGATCGGTGCCACTTCGTCGTGGAATGCAGTATGGCAGTATACTGGGTTCTAGTAACGTTCGACCGTACTACTGTTCGAGATGAGGTGCCCGGAATAGTTGCCAAAAGGCTGCCCAACTGTTTTCTAATTGTTGCGAGACAAGTGAGGAACACCCGTAAAACTATAGCCACGCAGCTGTGGCGTGACAGACTCTAGCAACAAAAGCAAGATATTGTTGCCCCGGATCATGGGGAAGCACTGTCGCGAGGAGCGCTGCCTCGTCATGCAGTGCAAATATTGAGAAGATGCTTGTGGCAACAGTTTGTAAAAACTGATGTACAGCTGCAGTCCCGTTGTGGCACGCAACGTCTTCCCAATAAGGTTTGGGCAACAGTCAACCAACAATGGCTGCCCAGTGTTTCCGCGACAATTCCTCGAAACATCTATCCCAACCTAGCGCAAAAGGGTTGTGTCGTACGGTTGGAACACTTTTGGAAAGCAATGTTTGGCGACTGCATTCTGGCAGTATAAATGCAATCTGTTTTTGAATCTACCACGGGAACAGTTGCTGGTTGTAAAAACGGACGTTGCAATGCTTGTTTGTAAGCCTTGTTTTTCCGAAAGCAAAAGAAAGTTGCGTTGCCACAACATTTCAGAATCAAAGGGCCCGACGCTCCCGCAACATCAGTCGAATAGTAGCAAAACAGCAGTTCTGCACTCTCGCAAATGCAACCCTATTGAAAATAATTCTAAAGGGACCATCAGCCTTGAAGGATTATAGGACCTCACAGACCTTCAAAACCCTTCAAAAATACCCTACAGGAAAACCCTTCAGGTATACCCCACAGAAAAATCCTCCAGCCCCACTGCCCTTCAACCGTTCACCCTTTAGACACCCAAATGACTGTTAACCAAAGACAAAAATTCAGTTCAAAACGTTATTGAAAATTTATTGCGGACATTGAGCTTTACATGCATATTCAAAACTCAAAAAGACGATAAAAACCAACGCTTGTTCAAACCCGGGTGCACGCGGCTGTAGACGAAAGAGATCATATCAAATAGAACAACTGTCTTCTTTATCACAATCAAAAAATATCTTTCAAAGTACTCACATGTCGCTGTGTAAATTCCTGATGTGCGGCAGTTCAGCTCATAAAACCTAGCAGGTGCACCTCGCGGACACATACACAGTCTCAGTAAGCACGTGTAGCGAGCACCACGAACTCGCAAGCAGCACCCGTTACCGCTGAGATATCCTGAGCACAGTCACGGTTTCGTCCATGCTCCCGTCGGGGCGGTGTCTTCGGCGTATTTTTCGCTTGCTGGATGCTTCTGAAGCCGGACGGACGAAGAGGCGCAAGGAACAAGGCAGGACATGCGGCCGTCATCCACCGTCTCAGGACCCACAGTGCCATGATCCCGGTGCGCATGGGGTGAAACGCTGATCCCGCCTGCCAGGCTTGCGGCGAGTAGGCCGACACCGGCCACCATATCCTTGAATGCGCTGAACACGATGGCAGCTCGAGCGGTGCTGAATGCGGCCAACGCCGAACTGGGGTTCACCTGCGGAACCAAGGAAGCAACTGCACGGATCAAAACAGACCAAGGGGCGAACCCTAAAAGCCCGGCTCACCTTTCAGGAGGAAACCGGTCCGTTCCAGATATCCACGGCGGTAAGAAGCAAACCGCCCACGAGTGGAAACAAAATGGCTATGGCGTCCTCCTGCCTTCCTCGGCTTCCTCACTCCACTCTCTCCCGCCGACCGGCGACCACTGGAGACGCGTGTTGCCCGGCCCTGGTGGTTCTGCACCCTCTCCCCGTTGCCGCGTGGAGAGAAATGCAGTGTGGGTGTATAGGCGTTGTAAAAGAAGGGGGAGGGACAATTTGAGTTGCCTGTTCATGTTTTTGACGACGACGAAAAAGAGATAACGCCCGACTCTGGTGAAAAGCAAAATGGTTCTGTTTATTTTTTCCTGTTTGGGGACAGTCCCCTGCGGAGGAACCGGTTCCCGGGACGACCCGCTCCCGCTTGGCCTTCGCAATCTCCCTCGCGTCTCTGCTTTCGGGCAATGCGCTGCTCTCGGATTGCCCTTTTTTAATATTATTCGTACAACAAGCAACGCTTGTTCGCCTCAGAACGCCGCTCGGCCAACAACACTCGGCTTGCCCCTCGTCAATTCTCCAAATGGGGCGATCGCCCGCAGGGTCCTCGTTGGCGACCGAACACCCGACCAGTGACAGACGGGTCCACAAGCCCACTCGTGTTTGATAGGAGAGGAGTAATAAAAATCTGACCGTAGACATATACGATCGACATTCTCCGAATACTTATTTTTTTCCCGTCGCGTACAATACGCAGCTATGTTCTGATTCTGCGAAATCTGTTTTCTCCACCTGAGCCGTTGCCCACAGACATCTCTAGAAGCCTGAAGGTTTTCCCGACCCCTATTAGAAAAGCTCTTGACAGGCTTTCAGACATTTCAAGGCATTGTAAAGGGCACTTCAGACACTTCAGGAGAGCCTCTGACGGGGCCAGCGAACCCACCAGGAAATATCGGTGCCCCCTTCAAACATCTAAAAATTCCTTGAAGTCCCCTTCACACCCTTTAAAAATATCCTGAAGTCAAATCAGAGCGATTTTCAATAGGGAAAAGTGACGTTTTTGGCGGAGCTTGTGTTGCGTGGTAATGTTTCGCCTACAGCTGCGCTGGTCTTTTCCGGAATGTTTAGCAACATCAGGACAGCACACATTTTGCTGGGTAAAAGCAATTTTTCGATAACTGTTGCGAGCATGAAACAGTCAACGGTTGACCGACACAGTTGCCGCAGTGCTTTAGCAGCGGACACTTCTGCAGTGTTACGACTGCTGCTACAACATTGTTTGCGCGATTGCAATAAAACTGTTTATATGTTGCGAAACTGTGACGCCGACTGTCTCCACAACATAGATTGTTACCTGGGATAGTACACGGCAGGGACAAAGAAGTTAAAAACAGACCACACGAGTTCCCCACCAAGATGGCTTGACATACAAAAAAAAAGCAACCCAAATCTCATCCTTAGGGCACGACAGCCAACTTGACGTACGAGGTCCAATCAACCCAAACACATCGTAAGGACTATGTTGGCCGGTGAACAACACTACACCAGCAGCACACTTTGCAGTCATAGGTACCAGTAGCGTTCGGTGTTTTTGGTTTAACAAATAAAGGAAGCCGAATGGATTTTAGGAGATTCGGTTTGAGCAGAAAAAGGTTAGTATTTTAGATCCGTATTGCACGTCAGGGTCCATGAGGAGGAAGAGGTGAGGATCTGTCATTGTACGCGACCGCAGGTTGTCAGCTATCTTATCTACGTGACCTCAAATTATTCTATTGGAGGAGGGTTTATAAGGCAGCACTCGAGGGAGTATTTGGGTTTTGCCGCTGTCCTTCGTGATTCATTCTTTGTGTGCGAAGTTCGCTGATGTCCTCTAAAGGTGGAATGGGCGTTTGCGTTGTTTGTCAAGCTGTTTGGTTTCACGTTTTTCTTCTTTTGTGGGGGACAAGAAGTCGATCTATTTTTACTGTAGGGGACATCCGAAAAAAAAACCAAAGCTTTTTTAACACGTGCTCTCAAGCTTCCCTGGCGTTGTAGGGAACCACCTTTGACAGTCATATAAATGGGATGGAAGAAAAAACATACCAACAAGTACGCTTTCGAATTTCGCGATTTAAAATTGTTGTCCGGATGGAAGTGGTAACAAAGGTTATGTTTGTTATGTCTGTAAATGGTGCTGCGGGATAATTATTTGAGTGATGCACCTAATGTGCTGCATTTTGTACAAACATGCTTGAAAGGAGTGCAATTAGTCAATACATAATCACCAAAAAAGAAACTAAAATTTCACATCTAGAGATAATAAAAGAACAACCAACAAAAATAAGCTAAATTCGAAAATAAAAACAAATTTGCAATATGAATACTTTTTAATAAGCAGACTAGTGGGTCTGCTGGGCACATATGCAGTGAGCAGCATTGGTGGCACATGCAGCACGTCGTCTGTTACTGGCACTTACTGCGTCTGCACCGAGCTTCCCCTTGCCCCAGCAACTGTCAGGGCGAGGAGCACCGTCCACGCATCAGCGAGTTCCCTCTAACAGTGGGCCGCTCTGTACATTCCTACTTAAACTAACTGAAACATGAAATTGCCTTCTGCTTAGAGTCGCCAACTTCAAGGCGGTTATTGAGAATGCTCGGCACTGCTATTGTTGCCTTCTGCAATTTTTGGAGAAAAAGTTCAACTGTCCCTGCAAAGATTATTGGTAAGGTGCCAGAGCATAACATTGATTATAAAAATTAGAGCAAGCAATCACAGAACATCACACTGCCTCGCACTAGCGTATGAGGGGAGAGTATTAAAGCTTCCCATGTTCTTAATTCAAAACGTCCCAAGACGGACTGACTCAATTATTAGCACATTAGCTTACGGAGCCTTTACTGAACGAGCACAGGTCTCTATAAACATTTCATGGGTGGCGCTTCCCCTCTTCGTTTTTGTTCCAAGTGCAGCCCTCCCGCTTTAAAAAGTACGTGCATTCGTCACACCGGTTTTCAAACAGACCATATTACAGTTTTTGTGGGACCATATGTTTTCACTGCGCGAGTACTTGAACGATGGGGGCATTCGTTAGAAGTAAGGCGCACTTGTTCATGCCCGGCCGCCCGGCTCCACGCGAGTATTAGCTCACACGAAAAGTTCCCGAACCGACGATTCCTGAGCATCGCATACACGCCTCAAAGCCTATCCACCGTGGCATCGTAGAAACCTTCTCCTTTTTTTCTGAAACACAGAACGATAAATTTTTTGTATGAGCGAGGAAGCCAGAATCAATCTTCCACCGTCAGTGGATTGCACAAACGTGTACATCGTGCAACGAATGCTCACCCCGTCGTTGATATCGTACACAACACCGACGACGAAAAAAAAAACGATTGTAAGAGCGTATCCAGCGCGGTCGAGGTCCAGCTACAACGGTCGAGCATCAGACATAAAACAGTGGTGGCGACGCAGACAACGCAAGGACAAAAGAAAGCGCGCGGGGTGGGACCCCGGGAGACGAGGACTGGGCTCGGCTTGGCTGCGCCGGCCATCGCGCTTCCCACTCCCGCCAGTAAATCCACCGAACGGCCATCTTGCATGTTGTGAAATCGCTTTTCTTGAGCGTTGCGGAGGCTGGCGGCAGCGTGCTGAAAAGACGTTTTCCACTTGTTCGTCGTCATTCGCTGAAGAAGTTAATTAAAATCCTGTGTAAGCAGTGCGACTTAACTTTTGAGAATACGTGAACATTTTTACGGAAGCGCAGTGCCACAGGAAAAAGGCACAATTCGTCCAAAGCAAGTTTCGGCGGTCTCGCGGCGTGATTAAAGCTTTACAGCGGGTGATAGCTCGCGCCACCTAGCCTTAAAATATATTTTAAAATTTTTTTCCTCTCTTCTTTTTTTCTATACTTGAAATGTTTTTCCCTTTATCTTCCCGAAACTATCACTAGGCAGGTAGAGTACTTTCCACAAAAACCTTTGGGGAATCGGGCAAAAAAAAATATATATATATATACACCGCCCCGCCTCCTTTCTCAGGCGAGTGGGTTGCCAATTTTCCTCTGGTGAACCCCGTCGGTCTTCCTCTTTGAGCCAGACCCACTGGGGTGCAGGTGTGAGATGTTAAAAAATAAATTTTAAGTCAAGTTAAGGCTGAGATTATAATTTTTTTTAAATAACTTGTAACTTTTATGCGCATCATAATAAGCTCTTCGCGGGCTTGCCAACGAAATCAAAGAAAGTTTAGATACAAGGGAAACATTCAAACTGTCATATATATATATATATATATATATATATATATATATATGTTTTTACACTTTATTAAGGTAAGGATGGCGCGACGGCCTGGAGGGGACGGTCACAGGGGGGGGATTAAAGATAACGAAAATTAGGTTATATTTTTCGGTCAATACCTGTCGCGCGCGCGAAATCCCAGAGAATCTGCAGCGTCTTTTTCTCACAGGCCGTCGCGCCATCCTTACCTTAATCTTGGGGTTAATCCACTCCTCGTAGGCACGCATATTGGGGTCTAGAGAACGACCCCGTTCAGTTTGGAGCCCCGCACACTCCCACAGTAGATGTCGGACCGCAGGAGGAACGCCTGTAGAACATGTAGAGCAGGTCACCTGCCGGTCTGGGAGCTTCTGTTGACTGCGCTGACTCGGAGTGGGAACTCGTGTGTGAGGTGGATGTACCGCCTCGGTATTCTGTAGCAGGCGGGCGCCCTCCTCTCCTGGGGGTGTAGTCTCTCCATCGGGCCAGGACGTCTTCAGTAAGAGCGGCCCCGGTGCGTGCTTTATGGATGAGCACTTGGGCACCTCTAGGAAGACCTCTCTATAGGGGTGAGGGATTGGCTGGGGTCTGCTCCTTGCGACTAAGGCGATCTGCCTTCTTGGCTGTGGCCTTTTTTCCCAGGGATCGGGGTCGAGTAGTGCAGGTGGGACCGAAATATCCGGGTCGGAGCGGATACTTGACTACGAGCTCGCACACGCATGAGCGGCCTCATTGTCTCGGCCGCCCGCGTGTTCCGGTACCCAATCCACCCGCACCTCTATGTTGTGGGTGGAGAGCAGCTCAGGTGATAGAGTCTTAATGCGCTGACGGGTAGTGAGCCCAAGCCTAGTGACGGCCTCTTTGCTGTCCGTATAAACCAGAAGCCGGATCGGTTCAGGGGAGCTGGCTTGAGGTCTGTTGGCCTTCAGATGGGCTAGTGCTAGATGGGTGTCATCTAGTTCAAGGCGACAGGTGCTGGGGTCTTGTGCGTAGTGGTATGTCTCGGCATGCGCGTCAGTGCCGGTGACCCACGCAAGGGTGGCTCGTTGGGTGGTTTCACACCAGGCAATGTCGGTAAAGATGGCTATTGGTGTTCTATCTTTGCGGTCGGCTAGGGATGCTCTTTCCTCTCGATGCTCTTCACGGCTGGTTCTTCGGGTGAGAGGCTTGGGGAGATGCACCATGAAGTCTTCCCATGGAGGATCACTCTTGAGGATTGGGTCTCGCGGCCTCCGTGGAGAACGGCGAGGTACTTGGTGTTGATGAGTCAGGAGCAGCTGTTCAGCCACAGAGGATAACTGTCGGCGGAGGTGGCCCGCGTTGCGAGTTTCGATTATCGCTTGGATGGAATGGGGGTCGGCATAGTGGTGCAGATCTTCCTGTGCGAGCATGTACGGGGGATGCCCGTAATGGCACGGAGGCACGCGCGGGGGAGTACTTCCAATTGGGAGATTTACGCTTTTGTGAGGTCAAAGCAGGCAGCTCCGTAGCAAGCCTTGGATGTCAGTACTGCCTGTGTGAGGATACGAATAGTGCGGGTACCTGCTCCCCCGAAACGCGTGGCGATGCGTCGGATGAGATAGAAATGCTGTTTCCACGAAGCCTGAAGTTGGCTGAGCCATTCCCGGGCGCCTCCTTTTCATGAAAGGGAACTCCGAGAATGCGGATCCAGCGCTCCTCTCGTCGGTGGATGGGTTTCCCTGCGAGGGTCAGACTGACTTAGACCTGGAGGTGAGGAAGGCCGCCAATAAGTAGGACCACAGCCGTCTCTGGTGATGGCTTCATTCCTGTAGCCGGTAACCACAGGTCGAGGGTTTCGAGAGACTTTTGTACAGTGGCTATGGTGGTGTGAGTATCGAGTGATGCATCGCGGGGATCGGCCCAGAGAGTTATATCATCCGCGTACATCGTAAGCTGCAAGTGCGCTATGTTCCTGAGTTCCTTTGCCAGATCCCGCATCACAAGGTTAAAAAGGGAAGGAGATAAGATAGCACCCTGTGGTACACCACGATAATTTTGAAAGATTTTTGGCTGTTGTGCTCCGGACGAGATTTCAAAGGTATCGGCTGTGTAGGAAGCTCTTGATAAAATTAATCATCCGAGGGGTTGCCCCGCATTCTTCGAGTGAGTGAATAATTGCCGAATGCTCTACAGTGTCGAAGGCCTTTTGAGGGTCAACGGCAAGGAGGATGCCTGGGACAATATTCGTTCCGTGACGCTTCTTCCCGAGAAGATTTCGGAGGAGATAGAGGCTGTCCTGCGTAGATAGCCTAGGTCGGAAGCCGGTCTGAGCTACGTCGAAGTACGGGCTATCTTCCGATTCTTTGAGGATGTATGTGAGCCGGGTTAGAAGCAGCCTTTCTAGGAGTTTACATAGTGTCAACTTAAGAGATATTGGCGGAAGTTCTGTATCCTGTCGGCTTTCTTGCCCGGTTTGGGAATGAGGTGAACAACAGAATGCTTCCATTCTCCAGGGATGACACCTGTTTCCTATACGTGATTGAACTCGGCTAGTAGTTTCTTCTTCTCCGGTTTGTCCAGGTTACGTAACATACGTCCTTTTCTGGCATTTTTGCCCGGGGCGCTACGTTCATTGACAGAGTCAAGAGCGAGGAAAAGTTCCTGTATTGAGAAGGGTGCATCTGGACCGCTGTTGCCTGCTTCTTTCGGAGCGTAAAGGTTGCCTGAGGTGCCCAAGCCGAGTTGAGGGAAGAAGTAGTTTGCTTCTTTCTCTTCAAGTTGCTCAGCTGTGAGGTTAGTAGCAAGTAGGATGTTGCGCGCTATGTTGGGAGTCTTAGTTTTGCCCCACAGTGCCCGGGGTGTACACCAGAGCTTGTTGAGTCCACCCGTATGGAAATCTTATATCTGGGCCATATCTGGCCATTTCAAACATTATATGATTATATATGGCCTCTATACAGCCTTATCTGGCGTATATACAGACTTATCTGGCGTATATACAGCCTGAAATGGCATATATACAGACTTATCGGGCGTATATACAGCCTTATCTGGCGAATATGAAGCCTTATCTGGAATGTATAGATCCTTATTTGAGGTATATATACCTCGTGATCTATCGTATACAGCTTTATCTAGCGGCCGGTTTTCAATTAATTATGTATAAATAAGTTAAATAAATGAAAGACGTTTACAACTTTGTACTGCCCAATTAGAGCGCAGCTGTTGAGGAGGAGGAGGGAAGAGTACGGAGGGGACGGCATGCGCCTCTCCTCCATCCTCCTCATCTACTCCTCGCCTCCTCCCCCTCTTCAACCTGGATGGGCTGCAGACTTATCTCTTACATTAGTATCATTCTCATACAGCTTCAACGACGCTGATATTAAGTTAGAAATGCTAAAAATTCTATAAACAGCTCCACTGAATCCGAGCTAAATCCCAGTTTTGGTTGTTGTGATTTCTCGGCTTTTAATTAATTCCTGCTAAAACAACAATCACGAGAATGATAACATTGTAAGAGATTTCGGCGGTTCTGCCTGGATGAAGGTTGGACAGAATGCAAAGTATCATAAACGCTGCCATTGACGAGAAATTTTAAAAGTGATATGGCAGGTCCTTGAGCCCTGCGGGACGCTTTTTCAGGGTGACGCATATTACACTCGAAACTTTGTAACCATAGAATTGGTCAAAACTAGCGACCACTAGGGAGCTGAAGGATGACCGTTCCCATAATTCCTCGAGTGCGGGCCGGGGCACTTGTGGGTATTGTAGGCAATAAAAATATATAATGTGCTGATTTCAGGCTTGTGTCTTTTTGATATGCCTGGCCAGATCTGGAATTTCCTTACTTAGCCAGATCTGGGATTTCTATACCTGGCCAGAGATATCAGGCTATATCTGGCAGATATACCATATCAGGTTATATGTGGCCAATTTTCGATATGGCCATATCTGAAATTTTCAGATCTGGCCAGATATAATTTTTTTGTAAGGGCAGTGCGCTCGTCGAAAGAGGCGCAATGTTCGAACCATCTGGGTCGAGAGAGGCGTTTGGCGTAGCGTTTGGCCTGGGCAGTTTTCCCGCGTACACGAATGAGATCTGAGCGGAGCTTGCCGTTCCGAAGGTGTGCTTGGTCTACCTCCTCCCTGGACTCCCACAAGATGGATAGATGTTTGTCCGGCACTGGATCTTCTGCAGAGATTTCGTTGAGTCTGGTGGCTGTGTTTGCTGCACGGGAAAGGCATCGTACGACGGGCACGTCGTCTTCAAAATCCTTGACAGCTTGCCTAAATGCATCCCAGCCAATGGCTTGAGCCTTTTGGTTGGTCGAGCACGACCTGTAGTATGTATTCCTATCCAAATGGGATAATGGTCGGAGACCATAGGGTCCTGCCCACAACGCCATTCTTTGACTACGCCGGAATCTGCTCAAGTAAGGTGTGGGGTTAATATCCCGGTGCCCTGGTTGGAGACCGAATCTGGTAGGGTAGTCGAGGTCGTTGGTGAGAATGAGGTTGGCCAGTTGGGCGGCTTCTTGTAGCCGGAGGCCTCTGGACCCGATCGAAAAGACCATCAAGAAAATCTGATGGTCCATCAACATTCCTTGATGGTCCATCAAACTTCCCTGATGGCCCATCAGGTTTCCTTGATGGCCCACCAGACCTCCTTGATGGCGCCTGATGGTCCATCAGACCGTTCAATTAGACCATCAGAGGGATTTTGACGGTCCATCACGCTTCCTTGATGGCATCTGATGTACCATCAAAGGTGTCTTAATGGTCCATTAGGAGCCCCAATGGGTCCATCAGACTTCCCTGATGGACCATCAAAGCGTTTGACGGTCCGCCAAAAAATTCGTAACGGCAATTAACACAGTATTAGTAATCCCGCTCATACCATAAGAATTAACTGTTCATTGTCCGACAGGCTTACTTGATGGTGCCTGATAGACCATTAAACATTTCCTGATGGTGGCTGATGGACAATTAAAGTCTTCTGTTTGTAGCTCAAAGACCTTGAAAACGTTTGTTGCGGCGGCTGACGGACCATCGAAACATTTTGATGCATGCCGCCCGGTGAGACCATCAGGATATATCGATAGACCACCAGAACGAAAAAAAGGCTGATGGTGCTTCTCGTGACATCTTGCGGTGGTGGAAAGAACCTGACTATATTCGGAGGTTACAGAAGTGGCCGAGAGATGGCGCTAGCGATCTCACATCGTTGCGCGTGCCTGAATTTCATTCGGTGTGTAATGCTGACAGCGGTGTGGCTCGATAACAGTGTGTTCAATCCGTAATAATCCGCCTCAACAATTGTCCTAGGATACTCGAACGGTAACGAAGAAACCTTCTTATAAACTAAGGTATGTTTTTGCCACCATAGTTTTGTTTTAAATTGTTTTATTGTCCGTTGGTGAAACAATCTGTTGATCCGCTTTGTATGTCAGGTAGATCATGTGTACAATCTAAATGGAAGAAAATGTGCCGAAAAACGCACTTTGCTTGATAGAAAATTCATTTACTAGGTGCACGTGTACTGTGAACTAAATATTCGCGTGAAAAAACGTTTACAAAGCCGCGAATGCGGTAATACGAGGCTTACTGCATCCCCGGGCCAACGAGGCTTTGTGTATTGCATGCTGTCGCACGGCGTTTTCATGCCCAGCATGGACGATGGGGACAGAGTGTAGATAGCCACGCAATGGACACCGATGAAATTACTGCGCGTCGTGGAGTCTCGAATGTAGTGAGCGGATTAAACACATTTTCTCGTCCATTTTGTTTTTGCGGTTTAATAATTCAATGTTCAATTATTTTCTGATAGAAATAATAATATGCAATAACCTAAATACAAACTATGTTTTCAGGTTTCTACGGGGATTTCGGAAAGTACCCTAACGCTTCGGATGTTCCTTTTTGAAATAATAATAGGCCCAGAATAAAGTTCACAATTCACTGTAATGGAATCTTCGTCTTCTGCCGGTAAATATAAGTGATTAGAAATTCATACCGACCAACAAACCATCAAACGACAGACCATCACACCATCAAACCACCAAACCAGAACACCATCAAGCCATCAAACCATCAGGCCATCAGACCATCAATGTCCCAAAATACATCAGACCATCAGCCTGATGGACCATCAGGATTTTCCCTGATGGTCTTTTCGATAGGGGAGTCCGACGTTGGGTAGCCCCAGGCTGGATGATGTGCGTTAAAGTCGCCTGTGACGAGGAAACGGTCCTTGGGGTACTGTCGCCTTAGATCCAGCATCCATTGAAAGCCTGCGCCGCTGGATTGACCGCGGCGGGAGCATGCTGGCTGAGGCCGCACATAATATGAGACGAGGACGAGGCGCGTCTTCCCCAACATGCATCGTGTTGCGACAACTTCCTGTGTAGTGTCACAATAGCGGGCTGTATCTAGCTGTGCCTGAGGTACATCGGTGCGTACGAACACTGAAGCTTGCACTCCTACAACGCGAGATTGATTTTGCGTGCCCCCCCCCCCCCCTTCGTTCATGTTCGATGGACGATTGAAAATATCCATTGTAGCCTGCAATGCCCGGTGTTATGCCTCTGGTTTTCTGCAGTAAAAGTGCAGCTGGTTTTCCAATGAGGCGGAGAAGCTCATTGAGCTCCGTGGCGCTCTGTCGAAGGGAGCGGCAATTCCACTGCAGGACGTTGGGCGTCTTCACAGGTGATCCGCTTGACGGAGGACCGTCCCGGTGGGCGCTCGCGTCGTTAGGAGAGTTGGCTGGCGGATCCATGTTGATGCAGTGATGGTGGTGGAGGTGCAACGGGAGTCATCTTGAGGGCGACGAGCTGAATGAGCTGCTGGAGCTGGAGTTAGGTTTGCTGGTGGTATATATATATATATAATATATATATATATATATATATATATATATATATATATATATATATATATATATATATATATATACGTAATCAATCCAAGTTTCATTGACGATGGTTTCTGGCATGTATTGTGTGTGCGCCGTGTATTGTGTGCGTGTTCGCCACGCATAGCGAACACGACCTTTGGGCCAGTCAACGGCGGGCTGATGTAACCGGAGACGCCGGCGGGGGAGAGCGAGCCACGGAGAAGAACGTGACGCCTGCGCGAAAGAACAGTCTGGCCGCGGTCGTAGACCGAGGAAGACGCATCTCAACCGAATGTAATCCAACAGTTAAACAAATATATCGCGCATTATCCTAAAATCACTGGTACATCACAATGGCGACGAGGATGGGATCTATGACTCAAAGACGGATATGAACAACTAAGCGACATCGGAACAAAGGAGACAGCGGTAACGTGAGCGACGCCCGATACAGAACTTGGCAGCACCTGCTAAACCAAGCACCAAGACGTTCGTATAGATCGTTCAACTGGTGCAGAACCACATCGACCCGACGCCCAATGAGACGGTTGAACGCTACAAATTTCATCACCGGAAGCAGCTGGAATCCGAAATCATCACAGACTACGTAGCTGCGCTCAAACAGTTTTCACTGCAATGCAAGTTCGGTGTTTCTCTCAACGACCGACTTCGAGACAAGCTCATTGACGGTATTAAGGACGGAAACATTCTCGAAAAGCTGCTGGCTGAACCGACGCTAACATTCAAGGCAGCGGTGGATCTTGCCACTTCGATGGAGGTAGCCAGGAAGGATGCGAAGGAAATTAGGCGCGAGACCGAGACCCAACATTATGTTAATCGTTTGGCGCAAAAGCGCAAATACAAGACGTCACTTCCAAAAAAGGCTAGCGACGGAAATGAAAAATCTCGCACCAGCAGAGCTAAAGTTGTTGTTGGTTCCTCCCGGTGGTTTGGGAGGCAGGTTCCGCTCCGATGGGCTGGAGCGTGGTGGCACGAACGTCGCTGAATGCCGGGTCGACTCATGTGATGAGCGATCCCGCGAGAAGCCGAAGAGGACGAGGAAGAAGAAGACGGGGTGGGGCACGTGAGGAGCGCGATTCGGGCGGTTGAAGAAGGACGGAGCAGACGCAACCAGGCCGGACCTCCGTCGGCGTGACCAGACGTCAAGAGGGCAGACCCGTTATCCAATTCTCACGCAGTCCGCGCGCCAACCTTCCGGAGGTGGACAAGACTGCATGCGTGGCGCAGCTGAACGCCCACTGCCGCTCCGTGCTACAGACCTACTGGGCCTGATTCAAGCCTTTGGCCAACACTGAACTACCTCGTCTCTACGTCCCTTGGCCCTGGCCTCGGTAGACATCTGATCACCGGCTGCCACCGACGTACGGGGCCTGATTCAAGGCTTCGGCCAACAATCAACTGCCTCCCCATATGAAAATCTTATATCTGGGCCATATCTGGCCATTTCAAACATTATATGATTATATACGGCCTCTATACAGCCTTATCTGGCGTATATAAAGACTTATCTGGCGTATATACAGCCTGATATGGCATATATACAGACTTATCTGGTGTATATACAGACTTATCTGGCGAATATGAAGCCTTATCTGGAATGTATAGAGCCTTATTTGAGGTATATATACCTCGTGATCTGTCGTATACAGCTTTATCTAGCGGCCGGTTTTCAATTAATTATGTATAAATAAGTTAAATAAATGAAAGACGTTTACAACTTTGTACTGCCCAATTAGAGCGCAGCTCTTGAGGAGGAGGAGGGAAGAGTACGGAAGGGACGGCATGCGCCTCTCCTCCATCCTCCTCATCTACTCCTCGCCTCCTCCCCCTCTTCAACCTGGATGGGCTGCAGACTTATGTCTTACATTAGTATCATTCTCATACAGCTTCAACGACGCTGATATTAAGTTAGAAATGCTAAAAATTTTATAAACAGCTCTGCTGAATCCGAGCTAAATCCCAGTTTTGGTTGTTGTGATTTCTTGGCTTTTAATTAATTCCTGCTAAAACAACAATCACGAGAATGATAATATTGTAAGAGATTTCGGCGGTTCTGCCTGGTTGAAGGTTGGACAGAATGCAAAGTATCACAAACGCTGCCATTGACGAGAAATTTTAAAAGTGATATGGCAGGCCTGCGGGACGCTTGTTCAGGGTGACTATGCATATTACACTCGAAGCTGTGTAACCATGGAATTGGTCAAAACTATCGACCACTAGGGAGCTGAACGATGAACGTTCTCATAATTCCTCGAGTGCGGGCCGGGGCACTTGGGGGAATTGTAGGCAATAAAAATATATAAAGTGCTGATTTCAGGCTTGTGTCTTTTTGATATGCCTGGCCAGATCTGGAATTTTCTTACTTAGCCAGATCTGGGATTTCCATACCTGGCCAGAGATATCAGGCTATATCTGGCAGTCAAGCTGTCTCAACAGCTTTTTGTCTGGGACTCCTTCCAGTGTTTCTGGTAAATAAAGCTTTGTTTTGATTTGATTTGAGATATACCATATCAGGTTATATGTGGCCAATTTTCGATATGGCCATATCTGAAATTTTCAGATCTGGCCAGATATAATTGTTTTGTAAGAATCGTCACTACGTCCCTCTGCCGTGACGTCGGTAGACCCCTGATCATTGGCCGCCACGGGTGCTACGCCGCAAGGACTGAAAAGTCGTGAGCGAGGGACTTTTTAGGGGACACTCAAGCCTTAACCTTTGTTGAAGTGGTGTAAATAGTTTTGTAAATATTCTCTTTCCATATTTCTACAGTGCAATCTGAATTATCCCACAACGCATCCTCGTGTCTTCTGTCATTTCTTTCCAACATCACGAACTTCGCGACAACTCACTGCTTGTAGAGAACTATGTGCATTTATTTACACTATAGTTACAAGTCCCAACTTGGGAGACCATCCTGCCTAGTCTAAAGTCTCGACCCCCGTCCCCAATTTCTCTCAACCCAATTTAAAGTCCGAATCTCTCAACATTCTCTCCGCACTCCTTTTGTAGGCCCGTAGGGGCCTCCTTTCCCCTCAGAAACAGACCAATCTCTTCAAATTCAACCACTCCCACGTGGTACACGGTCCTTCAATGGTCGGCGAGCTGTCAGCCTGGCGCTGCAACCGCCAAACCCAAATTCGTTGTAGAGTTCTTCTCTGCAATTTTTCTTGTCTGGCTGGCGCCAACCGTTAAATTATTGCATCGGGCAAAGAGCGACAATTTTACACTAAGCGGCAAAACCTTCTACACACAGGCACACTCGGTTAGCATCCACAAGTAGCCCCAAGAATGGGCCGTCCCGTGGTCTGTCCGAGCAGACTCCCGAAACCCGAGACGTTTCCTAACGACCAGGGGGAGCCGCTCCCTCCTCTCGGCCACTCTGCCCACGCAAATGGTCCCTCCAAAACTCCGACACCTACAAAGAAAGCTAAAGAAACAATGCCGACGCAACTCTGGAAAGTTGTACGAAATGAAAACACCTTACGTAATGAGCATAATCTCTATATACCTAACTAGCAGGACCCCATGTCACCGCTGCAGGAAAACCAATACGACCCTGAAAACTGTTTTGCAAGGAACAACACTTGTGAAATATGCGGAAGAACAGGACATTTCCAATTAGTCTGCCGCGACAGTAAACGAGATTTACAAGACTCAAAAAAGGAGAAGCCAAACTTCACCAACCATGTCACCACACAGAACTCGGGAGACGAAACTCCGTTTTATTTCATCGACTCAAGCTACCCGAAACCCATCACAGTAACTGTGAAGATTTGCAACAAACATCTTTAGATGGAGATTGACACGGGCTCACCCGTGACCGT
This sequence comes from Ixodes persulcatus, assembly GCA_013358835.2. NCBI lineage: Eukaryota > Metazoa > Arthropoda > Arachnida > Ixodida > Ixodidae > Ixodes > Ixodes persulcatus. The sequence goes on along the minus strand of JABSTQ010010880.1, from coordinate 120,807 downwards.
GATCAACCTGGAAACGTTTCAAGAAATTCTTTCAAACATCCAGTTGAAACCTTCGGGAATAACGCTGAAGACGTACGCCGGCAAGCCCATCGTTTCAGAGGGAATGGTTCAAGTGGATATCCGGTACAACGGGCAAGTCAAGCGTCATAAAATTCAAGTGGTGAAGAAAGGGGGACCTCCCATATTGGGAAGGGCATGGCTTCAGGATTTTCAATTGAACTGAAAGGAAGTGCACAACGTGCGTGCAGAAACCTTAACTCTCACAGGTGTGCTACAGAAACACAGTTTTATCTTTGAAGGTCCACGAGAACTGAAGGATTACGCCGTGAAACTCTGCGTGAATGATGATGCTCAACCAAAGTTTCTCAGACCAAGGTCAGTGCCATACGCCCTCCGACAAAAGACCGAAAAGGAGCTCGATCGTCTTGAGAAAGAGCGTATAATCATCCGTGGGGATGAGGAGTGAATGGGCGACTCCAATCGTTCAAGTGATGAAGGCAAATGGACAAGTGCGCATAAGCGGGGATTATAAGGTTACACTCAAATCAGCCTTGAAGCCAGATAGGTACCCACTACCGAAGACTGAAGATCTGTTTCTGAAGATTGCCTATGGGGTGAAGTTGACCAAGTTGGATTGAAAACAAGCCTACTTCCAGATCCTCTTAGCGAAAGAATCAAGAGACCTCACTGTGATCAACACACACAAATGGCTCTATCAGGTGAACAGAGTGCCATTTGGAATAACGCCAGCATCAGCTATCTTCCAACGCGTCATCAAAGAACTCCTTGGAAACTTTGCCGTACACAGGTACATTTCAGGATGACACCGTGGTAACTGGAAAGAACGATCGACATCACCTGCGGAACCTGGGAATCGTACTGCGAAAACTCCAAGAAAGTGGCCTTCGCTTGGGAAAAGAAACATGCTGCTTCGTGCAGGACTCCATCGAGTACCTAGGACATGTTGTAGACAAACAAGGGATCCACCTTTATCCCAAGAAGGTGGACGCGATCCTTCAAGCGAAGACGTCCAAAGACCAAAAAGAACTCACGAGCATTTCTGGGACTCCTGAACTACTACGGAAAGTTCGATAGCAACGCAGCCGACATTCTACATCCGCTACATGAACTGCTGCGAAAAGATAAAAGATGGGAGTGGTCGAGATCATGCCAGAGAGCCTTCAAAAAAGCGAAGAAGCAACTCACCAAGCAGAGTGTGCTAGTGCAGTATGACCCTGCACTTCCTCTGGAACTGCACAGTGACGCGTCGAGCCATGGCATTGGTGCAGTACTTCAAGACGTACTACCCAACAAGCAACGGAGGCCGATCGCCTTCATGTCAAGAACGCTTTCTAAAGGCGAGCGAAACTACTCTCAGATCGACAGAAAAGCGCTGAGTCTAGTTGAGGGCGTAATGAACTTCACGAGTATTTGTTTCGACGCCACTTCACGCTGTGGACGGACCACAAACCCCTGGTATCGATTTTCAATCCCGGTAAGGGAATCCCAGGCACGGCTGCAGAAAGAATGCGGCGATGGGCAATCATCTTGTCAGGGTATGACTTCGACATAAAGTACTGTCGACCCGGCTCGACCGTTAAGAACGTAATCGCAGACACCCTGACGAGATTCCCAATGACTGACAAGGGCGCTACAAAATCAGAAACTACAAGAACGGACTAAATCAAATCTCTCCATCTAGAAAAGTTTCAAGCACTTTCTCTGACACATAGGCAGATCAGCAGAGAGACAAGAAAGGACACCTTGTTGTCTAAAGGTTTGAGACTCACCATGAATCGATGGCTGGAACAAGTGAATTCCGTAGACCTCAAGCCTTACTTCCGTCGCAGAGCGGAACTAACCATGGAGCTCGACTGCTTAGTGTGGAGAACACGCGTCATCGTACCCTTGAGGTACCGAAAACATATTTCGAACGACTTGCATCAAGGTCATGCGGGAATGACAAAGATGAAGTGACTGGCACGACACTACGCGTGGTGGCCGCTTTTGGATCTTGACATCGAAACGATGGTCCGAAGTTGTTGGGCGTGCCAGGAAGTGTGCAACGAGGCACCCAAAGTTCCCATACACCCGTGGGAATACTCAAAAAAGAAATGGCAGCGCCGGCATGCAGACTTCGCAGGACCCTTTCAAAGAAAGAATTTCTTGCTGATCATTGATGCATATTCAAAATGGCCGAGGTAATGCCCAGGACCTCGACGACCTCGGCAGTCACCATGAGCGTGTTTCTAACTCTCTTTGCAAGATATGGACTGCCAGAAAGGATTGTGACAGACAATGGCCCGCAATTCCGATCAAGTGAATTTCGGGATTTTATGACGAGAAACGGAATGCAGCAGTCATTCTCACGCCTAAACCATCCCGCAACGAATGGTGCGGCAGAAAACTTCGTGGGATTATTCAAGAAGTCTGTCAACGCAAGCCTGAAGTCGGGGCTGACCATGGAAGAAGCATGCCATAATTTCTTATTTGCATACCGGACAACACCGCACACGACAACTGACTCAACACCTGCCAAAATGATGACAGGAGACGAATTTCGCACAAGGTTCGATCTTAGACCACCAATAACGAATGTCGTGCGATCAAAACAGGTGAAGCAGCACGCCTCGCGCAACTCTATATAACAAAACCTACATCAGAACGACCAGGTCTGGGCAAGAGACTACAGGAACGGCAAGAGATGGTCGAAGAGCGTCATCGTCCGAGTTGTAGGAAACCGAACGTGTGAGATTCGCACGAACGACGGAAATACCTGGAAACGGCACATTGAATAGCTGAGACATGTACCCAAGGAGGAAGGGGGAATATCTTCGAATCAAGACGATAACTTCAACGGAGACAAAACATCAAAAAAGTTCGTCCCTTCCCGCGGCATCAGTCAGCGAAACGGTTAACCGTCTCCGAATTCCAGTGACGACTTTCCAACCACAATTCAGGACAGTCATAACGATCCTGCAACACAGGAGGCAGGCACTCCATGCTCGCCAGCCACACCGCTTAATGGCACACGTAGCCAAGGTACGGAGGGCAGCCCTCCTCTTCTCAGAAGATCAACCCGGACGCTCCAGTCACCTACCTGGCTGGGCCTGTGAAAACGTGAAGATTTTTAAGGGGGAGATATTGCCATGTATTGTGTGCATGTTCGCCACGCATAGCGAACACGACCTTTAGCCCAGGCAACTCCGGGCTGATAGAACCGGAGACGCCGCCGGAGGAGTGCGAGCCAGGGAGAAGAACGTGACGCCTGCGGGGAAGAACAGACTGGGCGCGGTCGCAGACCGAAGAAGACGCTTCTCAACCGAATGTAATCCAACAGTTAAGCAAATATAGCCTGTATTATCCTAAAATCACTGGTACATCGCAGTTTCGATGATCGTTTCGACGGGTGGCGCCGAGTTCTTTGCTTGCTACTAAAGTTTCAGCTGCAGTGGAGAGGTCCCCGGTTGTCAAGCGCCTAGCATGCTGCATGAGTAGGTGCAACACATAGAATTGAATTTAGAAATACTGTATGATTTCTTTTTGCTGCAGCTTAGCTCTGTAGAGTTACTGGGAGGACTGGGAGGAGAAAAAGGTCATTAGCCTGATCGCCCTGCCGCCTTGTGGGTCTTTAAAAGTGACAAGGCTCCGTGTGAGTGTCGACTATGGGAAGGAGGCGAGGGGACGGCATCGCCCCCGTCGCCCATTCGCTGCTACCTGACGGCAATCGGCGCGGAATCGTCGGGTAGCAACACCGGCGAGGTACACCGCGGCCAATGCGCCTTTGTCGCTATCGCGCAGCCTAATGCGGTTAAAATGGCTTGAGCGTTCTTTCATGTCGCTCAGTTGTCGAAAGACAACCTGCATGACCTACGATTATGGTGCAAAGCGGTTTTATTTCGATGAACTGGCGTAGATAACTATGCGGCCTGCTCCGCAGCGCCCACGGGCGGGTGCCGCGAGCGGTCGTTCAGTCGCGGATAATCCGCCGCATTACGCAAACCTGCACAACGAGCTCAGTTTTGTTGGTAGCAATTGAATAACCACTTATACAGTGAGGGTTTTTCTTGAGCACTAAATCACTGAGACAGCGCAATACGATTGTTTCCGCCGAATGTATAGCTAAATCAAAGTGCTCGCTGACATCCGAATCTTCATACGGTGCAACTACATAAAGTGCCGATTGCTGCGAACTTAGCGTATACGGATAAATCGCTTAGTTAATAGAGAGTTTTAGGGAACCGGAACAAAATACGATCGATAAACAAAAACGATCGATACCTTGGATCGGGCGAGTCGACCGATCGTGTGCCTCGAAACGGCTTTGGGGGAACCGTATTTGCAGACGAGAGCAGACGATCGGTACAGGTCGCGCCCCCTGGCAACGGAAACCTGCATCGGCCTCATCGAGAAAAGCAAATTTGCGCGTGTTTGTACAAATCGCAGAAACTGAAGTAAATAAAAATCGCATCCTATAAATATAAAGAACCTAAAACAATGTATACCCACTTATAGTTCGTCATGTTTTTTTTACTGGAATGAATGCGCTTCCATAATACAAAACCTGGCGCTCCGTGGCGTGTCGCCACTGGCGCTGCGAAGTTCTAAATGTTCGTCTGCTTAAGAAGCAGACGAGCTTTCCGACAACCAAGACGCTCGATCTTTTTGACGATGACTTGGAGTTGGCTCTATTCGGAGAAAACAATTTACAAACCGTTCTTTTGTACGACTGTCTGCGCACTAAGAGAAGGCACTTGTTGGCGGCAAGGCATGGGACGTTCAACTTAGCGTCGATGGACGAGGAGGACGTCGTACGGCTGTTCAGGTTCACAAAGGAGAATCTGCTTCATCTCCGATCGGCGCTGCGCATCCCGGAGACGTTGACAACCAACGGCTGAATCTGGGTGTCAGGGGATCGTTTGCCACCGTATTTTTTTTTAGTTTACCCAATTTATATCCTCGGGAAATAAAAAAGTTCATCGATCGTACGTGGTAACTTGTTCTGTAAGTCGTACATTCTCATTGGGCAAGCTTTGGTGTTTTACATCAACCAAATATGATGTTTACTTCAACCACGTCCTGATATGCTGAAAAGTCGCCGAGAGCACACTCGATTTGACTCACAAATAAGAACACGCTCGCGAGCGCTTATCATCAACATTCGAAGTCGTCTGCAGCGATCCTGTGTCTTTCCCTCGAGGCCCACTGCAGGGTCGAGTATTAAGAAAGTTATGGACAAATAAAACTAGGGATATTAAATCGCGAAGAAAATACAAAAATAGCAAAACATACTCGCTTTCTCAAGTTAAGGCGGTCATTTTTCTTGTACAAAGTTATGAGGAGGTCAATCCGTTCCTTCGCTCCTCACAACGAGAAGTTCTTTTTCGACGCCGCGTTCAAGCCTTTAAGGACGTCATTCCAAAAGGCCGGAGTAAAAAAAGGATTAGGGCCTAACACCTCCCGAAGTAGGAAGATATCATCTTTCGCTGAAACCCGCTTGCGAGGCGGAGGGACGGAGGTAGATACGGCGCTCATGTTGCTTGCTCTCTTACGGTAAAGATAGCGGATGATCACGGTCGGACGACCGCGAACCGATCGTTGTGCCATGTACGGTACTACCACGGAAAAAAAAAATAATTAGTAAAGGAAAACCTGTAACTTTACTGCTGTGCATTTATTAAAACTATCACCCAATACTTAAAGGGCTCGTTTTATAGAATAAATGTGATTAGCATTAGAACACAAATTTTTAATACATGCAAAATTTTTAAACTAAAAAGTATTCAGATCCTTGATCCAGAAGGCTGTTGCTCACTCTGTTGACACTACAGATAACCCGAAGTCATAAAGCAGCTGTAAAAACGGGTGATAAGAGCTCGAAATGCACGTCCCAACGTTTGTATGGAAAAAAAAAAAAAACTTAAAATATGAAAAAGAACCTAAAATATAAAAAAAACTTAAAATATAAAAAAACTTAAAATATAAAAAACTTAAAATATAAAAACTTAAAATATAAAAACTTAAAAATATAAAAACTAAAAAAATAATAACTTAAAAATATAAAAACTTCAAAATATAAGTCTTGAAATATAAAAACTGAAAATATAAAAAAACATAAAATATAAAAAACGTAAAATATAAAAAAAAAAACTTAAAATATAAAAAAACTTAAAATATAAAAAACTTAAGATATAAAAAAAAATTAAAAAATAAAAACAAATTAAAATATGAAAAAAAAAATGTGGATGGGCCAGCCGGATTCGAACTCCCCACTACCGCACTCCTACGAGATCACGTAATGGATGCTCTAATCCACTGCGCCACTGAGCAGACGATTATCGGTGTTGCTAAACATTAATTTATTTCGAATGAGGATGTCTTATTGCGTTTCGATCTGTATTCTCTTTTTTATTTGCTGATTCCAACTTTATGCACTTCCTGTCACGTATGGCGCTCCTGCTAGGTGCTACCACGAGTTATATTATTCATGTTTGAAGCCACGGCACGCTCTCTCCGCCAGCGAAATAGCCGTTTTGCTAACCAAGCGAGACCGTCCATGTCGGCCATTGGTCATGCCGGTCGTGCCTTACGGTTCGAGCAGCGCATTACCGTAAGATCGCGGAAGACAAGCGCATGCGCAGTTCGTACCGGAGGGCCCATCGTACCGTATCGGATGTCCAAAAACGGTTCCCTAAAACTCTCTAATGTTAAAAAAAAAGGAATACCGTATTATTGTTCGACGGTCGGCATGGATATGGTACTTTTGCATTTACAGGGTGTGCGTTATCGAACCTTGAGATATACTTATCGTTAGTGATACAAACACGAACAATCCTAAACAGTGTCGTTTAAAAATCAATTAATTGAATTCTATTTGCAATTTAGCATTCTATCATATGAATTAAAACCATCAAAACAAATGCCCAACAGAAAACACCCAACAATTGCATTTCAGAGCAACCAAAAAGGACGTGCTGTTACATGAAGGTTATTTATGTCGCGTAGCTCAAAGGAAAGTAATTGTGAAATTGCATTACTTTCTAAAAGTAATTTAAATCGCGATAACTTACTTTTTCTCCAGTTTTAGTTTTAATTGTAATTATCTTATTTCGGACAAAGGTAGTTTGTTTCTTTGTTTGTTTCTTTATTTAGACGACAGGTCTGGGAGGCTGGAGCAAAAGGCGCCCAACGTTGCAATTATAATTAAATTACATTAACAAGGTAATTGGCCAAAGTATGCTGCTAGCAGCTTACTTACCTTTCTTCGGTATATATACACCAATTTGAACAGTTCAACTCCCTGTTAGAGGAGTCTAATTACAAATTTGAACACTTCGACCAATAGTTCGGGCAGTTAGCTACCAGTTTGAACAGTTCCACCACAATTCAAAGCTCGTCTTCAAGTTTGAAGAACAGTTTGATTATCAGTGTAACTAGTGCAGTGACTATTTCGAACAGTTCGAATACCAGTAGGACTAGTTCTGCTACCACTTTCACCTGTCTAGCACTCAGTTTAACCTGTTTGGCAAGTTCAGCTGTCTGTTTCCCCAGCTTGGCTGCCTGTTTGGCAAGTTTCGCCGTGGCAAGTTCGGCTGCCAGTTTTGCAAGCTTTGCTTCCTGTTTGGCAAGTTCAGCAGCCTGTTTGGCAAGTTTTGCTGCATGTTGGCAAGTTTTGTTGCCTGTTTCGCAAGTTCGGTTGCCTGTTCGGCTGCCTGTTTGGCAAGTTTGTCTGCCTGTTTGGCAAGTTCGGCTGCTTGTTTGGCAGGTTAAGGTGCCGGTGTGGCAGGTAAATGCTCCAGTTCGGCTAGTTCGTTTTCCTATATCGCCAGTTTAATCAGTTCGATTCCCATTTTGCCCAGTCCAAATTCGGGTATACCGGGCTCAGAATCATGCTGTTTCTTTCAATAGGGTTTCCTTGTTTTCTTCTCCTTTTCTTTTATTTACCCTTTTTATTTTTTGCTTCATAATATTTTGTATATATATTAAAAAAAGCATCCTTTTGTTTCCTCTCCTGTGACTTTTTTTTATCTTCCTTCTTCTTCCTTCTTTCGTTTTTGTCTTTGAAATACCTCTCTTTTTTCGTCTTCTTTTCCCTTGCAAATAAAACGCCAGATGCCAGTGAGCGCTCGTTCCTGTCTTCTCGTTCTTCCTTCCGTCGTCCTTGCACTATGTTTTAGTTTAGTGCAAATTAAACGATTAGCAAAGAGCACCTGGTGGATGTCGCTAACGCCTCGTTCGTAATGCCCGTCTAGGAACCTTGCCAGCCCTAATAAAAAATTAAGAGTACAATTCTGCTTCGTTTTGCATCCAAACTGACCACATGGCTCTCTCGTGGTTCAAAGGCTTCAAAACCCTGCAGGACGACTTGCTCGATGGGCCGTTTTGCTCCAGCGCTACAAATACAGAATCGAGTTCAAGCGTGGAGCGGCTAACCACATTGCAGATGCGTTGTCTCGTGCTCCACTTCTTTGGCAGGGAATGCAGGTGGATCTCGACATGTTGGCACTGGCCAATGCAGCCCCCATCACACCAAATTCGCGGTGGGGAACCCTGGTGAGCAGAGAGGAGATCCGGGCGGCCCAGCTGTCCGATGGACTTTGTCAGAAGGTGATGCACCAGATGGCAGAAAAAAACGCAGCCGACGCCGGGAATCCCAGAGACTTGGGCTCATACCTGCTCAGCAGCAACGGCATTCTACTGCGATACATCCCCCAGGCGGACGAAGGGTCCAGCGGCCCACCATTCCGGACTGTAATACCACGTAAACTGCGTAAGTCATTTATAAGATATATGCATGATCCCGCCTTGGCAGATCCCGCCTTCCGTTAGGAAGATGACACAGATCCCGCGTTCCGTTATGCGTTTTAGCACAGTTTCCAAGTTCTTTAGATGTTCCGCTTCTATTTTTCCCGTAACCAAGATGTCGTCAATATAGCACGTGACGCCGTCGAGGTCTCGGAGCACGTTATTTATAATCCTTTGGAATATCGCTGGCGCAGAGGCCAATCCGAAGGGAGGTCGATTGACCACATACAACCCATTGTGGGTGTTTGGCCTAAGATGACGGCTGGACTGTTCATCGACCTCGACCTGCTGGTACGCATGATTAAGATCGATTTTTGACAACGGCTGACCTCCCGCCAGTACAGAAAATAGTTCATCTGCACGAGGTAGAGGAAACTGCTCGAAGTCTAAGAGAGGGTTTCGTGTGACCTTATAATCACCACATAGCCTAATAGATCCATTCCGTTTAACCACAGGCACTACGGGCGTCGCAAAATCGCTGCTTGCAACTGGCGTTTTGATGCGTAGAGCTTCGAGCTCCTTCAACTTGCTCTCCACCGCCTCACGTAGTACGTAAAGGACATTCTGTGCTTTCGCAAATCTTGGTTTGTGGTTGTCTTTGAAACGCTGCTTCGGTTGCTCACCTTTAATGGTGCCCAGTTTGCTCGAAAACAGGTCCTGGTACTTTTGGAGAACTGCGTCGAGCTCAGGAGGCCGGACGGGTGACGCTTCCGGCTGACGGCTTCTCATCAAAGGGGGGGGGGGGGAAGGGCTGTATATCTGACCAGCCAAGCCTGAACTGCTGCGACCAGTCGCGTCCCTGGAGTGGAGGGCCTGCCTGATTCCAGAGGTACAGCGGTAGTGCTCGCGTTTGTCCATTATGTTGGACGCAAACTTCAACAAACCCACGGGGCCGAACCGCTTCGCCAGTGTACGCGTGCGTAGCTGCAAGTCTGTCTTTTCTACCCGGATACGTGCAAAATGCTGCTTGTAATGCTGGACGGAAATCACAGATATTATTGCTCCCGTATCTAATTTCATCTCGAGCCTTCGATAGTGATGATGACCATTATGGGCTGTGCCTTGACGCTCGTTCTCACTCTCAACTCTGACAAGAAAGCTTCGCCACCGTCATCGAGCGTTCGCAGGTGTGGCTCGCTTTTACTGTCGGGCTTCGTTTTCTGTTAACTACACACCCGGTGGATGTGTTCTCTTTGGTTACATTTGATACACGTTCCGTTGCCATGAGGGCATGACACAGCACAATGTTTTGACGAGTCGCAGCTATATTGTCACGGGTGGTGACCGAAAGAACAATAGATGAACAGGAAGAAAGAAACGTTTAATGTGGCGAACTTGTGCCGAAAAAATGAAAGGGTAAGAAAATAATAACAGAGCGTCGCGGGCGTCGAAGTCGGCGTAGAGCAGAGTCGAATGCTGGGGCGAGACTGACTCCGGTTCGCCACGCGGAGCCCCTTATGTACATGCGTGAGCTTCTGGAATAATCGGCGTAGAATGTTCGACGCGTAGAACATTCGGACCTCGAACACGCAACAGGATTCTCGAATCTACCAGAATACTAGTCTGCAGGAATAAACAAAAAGATGCGCCGCTCACAGGAATCGAACCCTAACTTTTCGCGTGGGAGCCAGGTACGATAACCGTTAGGCCACGCGCGCGCTGCCTACTTGGCCAGCTGCGCGCGCGGCATTACTCCCCCCTTTAAAAAGTGCATCGCCCTGATGAAACGCAAAACAAAAAAATAAAATAAAAAAGAACGATAAACTAAAGAGTCCTTTGGAGCACATAAGGTCCACAGTCCTATCGGGCGTAGTACGGCTTCAGGCGCACGACGTGGACGACCTCAGGTCGTGGTGGGCGGCGTGACGACGTTCGTGTTCCGTCGGGCATCACCTCGTAGTTCAGCTCGCCGAGGCGACGAAGTACCTTGTATGGTCCAAAGTACCGTTTCAGCAGTTTCTCACTGAGGCCGCGGCGACGGATGGGCGTCCACACCCACACCCTGTCTCCGGGCTGGAAGTGAACGTCCCTGCGACGAAGGTTGTAGCGGCCCGCGTCGACGCGTTGCTGGGCTTGAATCATGAGTCGGGCGAGCTGGCGGACTTCTTCGGCGCGTTGAGCAACCGCCTGGGCGTCGTCGCTCTCATTGTCAGATGGCTCATGGGGCAGCATTGCGTCCAGCATGGTCGTTACCTTCCGACCATGTACCAGCTGGAAAGGGGTGAATCCAGTGGTCTCCTGAACCGCCGTATTGTAGGCGAACGTGACGTAGGGCAACACCTCGTCCCACGTCTTGTGCTCTACGTCGACGTACATAGAGATCATATCGGCGATTGTCTTGTTGAGTCGCTCGGTCAGCCCATTGGTCTGCGGGTGGTATGCAGTGGTTCGACGATGGCCGGTGCCACTGAGACGAAGGATCTCTTGCGTCAGCTGGGCCATGAACGAAGATCCACGGTCTGTGATGAGGACTTCAGGGGCGCCGTGCCGGAGGACAATGGACTCGATGAAAAACTTGGCGACTTCAACAGCCGTGCCTGCTGGAAGGGCTTTCGTCTCAGCGTACCGTGTGAGATAATCGGTGGCGACGATAATCCAGCGGTTTCCTGACGTTGACGGCGGGAAAGGGCCAAGTAAATCCATTCCGATCTGCTGGAACGGCATAGATGGGGGAGAAATCGGATGGAGAAGTCCTGACGGCTTCGTCGGCGGTTTCTTGCGTCGCTGAAACTCGTGGCATGATCGAATGTATAGATGAACGGTCTTCGTTAGACTCGGCCAATAGTACTTTTCTCGAATCCTGGCGAGCGTCCTGCTGTAGCCAAGGTGTCCAGCCGTTGAGTCGTCATGGCATCCTTGGAATATTTCGTCTCGAAGGCTGGCAGGAACAACCAACAGCCATGCTGTGTTGTTGTTGACGAAGTTCTCCTTGTACAGCACCCCTTGCCGCATGGAGAATGTATGCAGGATTCTTAAGAAAGCACGGGGAACCGAATTCGCTTGTCCCTCTAAGTGCTCGATGAGCGCTCGCAGTTCAGGGTCGTATCGTTGGAGTGCTGCCATGTCGCTGACGTCCAAAGCGCCGAGGAAACACTCATCGTCGTCGTCTTCGATACAGGCAGGACCGGCCTCGACAGGAGCTCTTGACAGGCAGTCGGCGTCATTGTGCTTCCGGCCGGACTTGTACACAACGGTCATGTCGAACTCCTGCAGTCGTAGGCTCCACCGGGCGAGGCGTCCGGAGGGGTCTTTCAGATTCGCGAGCCAGCAGAGCGAGTGGTGGTCCGTGACAACGCGAAAAGAACTTCCATACAGATATGGGCGAAACTTTGTTATTGCCCAGACGACAGCAAAGCACTCCTTTTCAGTTGTAGACTAGTTCCTCTCCGCCTTAGACAGCGTCCGACTCGCGTATGCGATGACTCGTTGTGCCCCGTCCTGTCTTTGAACTAGCACCGCGCCAAGTCCGGTGTTACTGGCGTCCGTGTGGATCTCTGTATCAGCGAACTGGTCGAAATGGCCAAGAATCGGGGGCGTCTGGAGTCTTCGTTTCAGCTCATCGAATGACCGCTGGTGTTCGTCTGTCCATTCGAACTTTACGGCGTCCTTCGTGAGGTGCGTTAGCGGTGTGGACAGCTTGGCGAAGTCCCGAACAAATCGTCTGTAGTAGGCACAAAGTCCGAGGAATCTTCTCACGGCCTTCTTGTCAGACGGCGGCGTAAATGCAGCTACGGCGCGGGTCTTCTCGGGGTCAGGGAGAACACCTTTGTTGCTCACGACGTGGCCAAGGAACTTAAGTTCACCATAGGCGAATCGACACTTTGTTGGCTTGAGTGACAGGCCGGCGGTCTTGATGGCTTGAAGCACGGCTCGAAGTCGTTTCAGGTGCTCGTCGAAATCTCGTGAAAATACCACGACGTCGTCGAGGTAGACGAGGCAGCTCTGCCATTTCAGACCTGCCAGCACGGTGTCCATGACACGCTGGAAGGTGGCTGGCGCTGTACAAAGCCCGAACGGTACCAATTTGAATTCGTACAGTCCGTCGGGAGTGACGAAGGCAGTTTTCTCCCGGTCGCGTTCGTCGACTTCAATCTGCCAGTAGCCACTCTTCAGGTCCATCAACGAAAAATATCGGGAGTGGCGCAGTCGGTCTAACGTATCGTCGATGCGGGGGAGCGGATAGACGTCCTTCTTCGTCACAGCGTTCAGTCGACGATAGTCCACGCAGAACCGCAGGGTTCCGTCCTTCTTCTTTACAAGGACAACTGGCGACGCCCATGGACTTCTTGAGGGTTGAATGATGTCGTCGTCGAGCATCGCCTGAACTTCATCTTGAATCACTCTCCTTTCCTTTAAGGAGACTCGATACGGCGACTGGTGAACAGGAAGTGCGTCGTCGTCGGTAATAATGCGATGTTTCGCCATTGGTGTTTGGCGAACTTTCGATGTCGTGGCAAAGCAGTCACTGTATTCGGCGAGGAGATCAACCAGTTGCCGGCGCTTCGAAGCTGGGAGCTCGGGGTCGATGTCGAGCGGCGGCGGCGTCGTGCTCTTCAGCTGTGGCGACGAGGTTTCCGCTGAGACTGCGGCGACCACGGCTGGCGTCTGAAGCTCCTCGATGTGGCCCATGGTGGTACCCTTCGTTAGGTGCTGCGGCTCCTCTCGGAAGTTTGTAACAAGAACAGTTGTACGTCCTTCTTGGAGATCTGTTACGCCTCGTGCGACGCCAATTCCTTTCTCAAGGAGCAGTTGGACGCTGCCTTCCAGAAGAGCTTCACCGTGCATGGCTGCGTCGGTTATGACGGCGACGAAAACACTCGACCGCGGCGGTAAGTTCACATGGTCGGCGATGACTCGGATCGCGGTTGACGTTGTGTTGGTCTCCACCGGCGGTAAAACAGGCTTTCGCAGCGTCAGCTGGTTTGCCCCGAGGTCGATGACGGCGCCATACTCGCAGAGAAAGTCCATTCCGAGGATAATGTCCCTCGAACAGTCTCGCAGAACGACGAACTTCACTGGGCACGTTTCACCGTGGATCTCGACGCGAGCCGTGCATATACCAACTGGCGTGATGAGATGTCCTCCGGCGGTTCGTATTTGGGGTCCAACCCACGGCGTCATGACTTTTCGAAGGCGGCGGGAGAGCCTCCCACTCAAGACTGAGTAGTCTGCTCCGGTGTCCACGAGTGCCGATGCGTCGAGGCCGTCGATAACAACGTTCAGGTTGTTGGACACCGATGCAGGGTTGTCGTTCTGATGCGTAGTGTCGGGAGAGTGGGAGCGCTCCGTCGTTTTTGGAGGCTCTTTACGTCGGTCGTCTTCGGCAACTCCACCTCCAGGGGTTGCCGCGCCTAGTTTCCCCGGCGAGGAACGAGGGGCGACAGGCTTTCACGTCGGGGTCGGTGCATCGGCGAAGCTGGACGTCGTGGCGAAGGCGACCGGAACTCTCGGCGGGACGCAGGCTCGGGGGACTGAGGTCGTCGCAGGTACTCGTCAATTTCCGAGGGCGTTCACCATAACGGGGTCGCGGGTCGTTCGGGTGGAACCCGCGCAGCCCGAGTCGACGGTATGGGCATCGGCGGTAGGTGTGGTTTGCTTCCCCGCAGTGGAAGCACAGAGGGCGTCGGTCGGGCGTTCGCCACACATCGGTCTTCCGGGGTGCACGGGGCTCCTGGCCGGCGTACTGGAGCTGGTCGTCGCGGCGTCGGTCGTGCTGCGGCGCAGGAGACTGACGTCGGGGCTGCGCGACATAGGCGCGAGGAGGAGGCGGTGGCCGTCGGGCCACTGCGGCGTAAGTTAGCGCGGGTTCTTCGGGGACTGCTGCGCTGATGGGAGCCTCTGGTTGAATGGCTCTCTGCACCTCTTCCCGCACGACCTCAGCGATGGAGAGCGAAGCTGGTCGGTCAGCGGCGGGTAGCAGCTTTCGCAACTCCTCCCGGACGACGTCGCGAATGATCTCGCGAATGCCTGGGATGCTGGAGCCAAGGTCGCCGCTAGACGGCCGGAGGGCAGCGAGGCCGGGTAGTCGCTGAAAGTGACTGGATCGGGCTTGCAGGGCACGCTCGATGTTTGTTGCCTCGATGACAAAATCTTGGACTGTCGTCGGAGGGCTACGGACCAGGCCGCCGAAGATGTCGTCTCTGACGCCCCGCATGAGGATTCGCAGCTTCTTTTCATCTGTGGCCCGAGGGTCGGCGCGGGAGCACAGGCGCAGAACGTCTTCCACGAAGCCGGTGATGGTCTCGTTGGGGCCCTGGGTTCTGATTCGCAGTAGATCCTCGGCTCTCTCTCGGCGGTTGTGGTTGATAAAGGTTCCCTTCAGCTGGCTCTTGAACATGTCCCACGATGTCAAAGAGGATTCGTGATTTTCGAAGCATTGCTTGGCGGTCCCCTCAAGTGAAAAATACACGTTGTGCAGGTGTTGCTCATCTGTCCAGCCATTGTGGCGGGCAACGCGTTCGTACTGGTCAATCCAGTCTTCGACGTCTTCGTGAAGTTCACCGTGGAACGGAGCAGCCGTCCGTGGTGCGACGGGAATGTAGATGACGGCAGAAGCGGCGGGGGTCTGCGACTGCTGGTCGTTCATTGTCGGCCTCGTTGGCTGCTTGGTCCTGGGAGGCAGAAGTCCAAATTTCAGTTGTAGGCCTTGGGTGCGACGACTGAACCGGATCTCGGTAGTGCCTTCGTTGGTTCTTCGTGGGCTTGGCGTCGGACTTGCACTGCGGGCCCTCGGGGGGGTACGCGGCAGGGGCATGCGGTACCCCGCACCTCCACCAAATGTCACGGGTGGTGACCAAAAGAACAATAAATGAACAGGAAGAAAGAAACGTTTAATGTGGCGAACTTGTGCCGAAAAAAATGAAAGGGTAAGAAAATAATAACAGAGCGTCGCGGGCGTCGAAGTCGGCGTAGAGCAGAGTCGAACGCTGGGGCGAGACTGACTCCGGTTCGCCACGCGGAGCCCCTTATGTACATGCGTGAGCTTCTGGAATAATCGGCGTAGAATGTTCGACGCGTAGAACATTCGGACCTCGAACACGCAACAGGATTCTCGAATCTACCAGAATACTAGTCTGCAGGAATAAACAAAAAGATGCGCCGCTCACAGGAATCGAACCCTAACTTTTCGCGAGGGAGCCAGGTACGATAACCGTTAGGCCACGCGCGCGCTGCCTACTTGGCCAGCTGCGCGCGCGGCAATATCACTGACTGGTACTTGCGTCCGAGCTCGGCATGTTCTGTCGCAATGTATACACGTCCAGTTCACTGTCAGACTTCGCGTGCCTTTTCGTGGCGTGTTTCAACGACGCTTCTAATGACAGATCACGTTCTACCGCTTTCTGGAATGTCGTATGCTTATCTTCGGTGAATATGCTGCGCTGAATATCAACGCGCCACAAGCCACACTCGAATCTGTAATGAAGCAGTCGTCTAGAAAATATCCGAATTCACATGTCTGGGATAGATTCCGTAGCTCCGCGACAAATTACGCGATCGTTTCAGCTTTTTTTTTCACCCTTCTATGTAATTTCGCTCTTTCCGCAATTATCGAGGGTTTCGGGGACAGGTGATTTCGCAATACCTCACGCCAAATGTTGAAAGGCTTCGCTCTCGGTGTCGCTGGCGTGGTTAGAGATTTTAACAAGGCGTAGGTTTTTGGTCCAATGAGGCTGACCAAGGCGTCTAGTTGGTACTCTTCTGGAACCTTGTCAACGCGAAGATACACCGTGAGTCACTCTTTGTACGAAAGCCAATCGCTGGTGGAATCATCAAAACGTTTTACTTGCCCCAGTTGCAGTGACATGCTTGAGAACGTTGACGAAACCATGCTCTCCAGGGCAGAGGACGAGGCGGCGGCTGCAGCTCGAGGAATCCCATCTTTGTCGCCAATGATGTGGTGTTTTGCCCAAGATAGTGTGGCCGTCCGTGAGTAGTTATGGAAGACATTTATTTCATGACTGTACAAAATGAAGCTCTCCAGGCTTCCGGCGTGCGCTCGCTTATCTAGTCTCAGCCGCCGGCCTGGGAAGGGGGGTAAAATCGCTAGAAGTGAGGGTGAAAACATCGTTAGGTGAACAGCAGAATTAGTGGCCTTCTTTCACCAGCACAAGTCTCAGCTCAAGTTAAAGCTTTTTATCACACTTGGTGACCTACAGAAACAGCTGGTTCTCGTGGTGAACCAAAGACTTTATTCAACGGCGTACTGGCTAAATCAGACTTGTTTCGGACGCTTATTTCAAGAAGGAAAAAAATAGATCCCTGCTTCATAGAACGGGTCTGGAAGATCATCAAGGTTGGGTAAACGATGCTGACTACTGTTAGGTGCTCATGCCACAGTCAATATCTGTGACGACATTCGTTCAATGTTTGAATGACATTGAAGGTCAATAAACCAATCTGTGTTTTATTGTCCTCCAAACAGCTGGTAGGCCCTTACGACGGTTACACTTGCACGATGTGAAAGACAAAAATCCTAAAATATTTTATGCTACAAAGTGAGCACAGGCATTCTATATTTGTTAAAATGTGCAAAAATAGTAAAAAGGTACACATTGGGGTTAAACATTAGACACATATGAGCTGCATTTGTGTGAAAATATGACTAAATTCCGGGTTAGAAGGGTAAAGAAAACCCGGAAATTGTTTTTGTTGCTGGGGAACATTAACGGAGATTCTTCTCGATAACAGGCAAGAAGCAATAACAGCATAAAGCAATTCCTATAAAAGCAATATGTCGCAAACTAGTTGTCTTTCCGAAAGAGGCGAAAGATCAAGATTGTCGAAAACACGCACATAATCATGACTTCAAGCATTTGAGAAATGGAGCTTCGACCTCTCTGCTCTGGTTAAGGTTTTTACCGCACCCCTACCTTTTCCTTGGGCATTCAGGTGAATGTCTATGACATAGCCAAAAAAAAATCATGCAACATGGGCATAACCCTTCTCTCACAACTTGTCCCTGGCAACGCCATTGTAGTGATGCTATTCGTCAGGGTAATTTTGGAGTAACGAAGAGGTACATGTGAACTACAAGCAATCCTTCACCGCTTCCTCACTCCTGTGAAACAACTTAGTACCATCCATAGCCCACCGGGATGTTTGATTTCTTCAAATGCCCCGTGAGCCAGTCATTTGGGTTGTGACAAGGTTGTGGCAAGAGCCATTCCAGCTGCCATAAAACTGCACATAGATAAAAACAAAAACCTGCTAATTAAACAAAGCACGTCAACGGCATTTTCGACGTAGAGGTATGTCATGCAGCATCTAGAAAACAAATGTGTCATCTTTCATTCACATGGCATTAAAGCTCCTTTAGTTACAGTTTATCTTCATAGACCATCTCCTCGAGCAGTTTCATCCAGAGTTTAGAGAAGAGAACTGAATAAGGGGTTTAGCCGAACATTTGACGTATAGTGCCACGCAGTTGTCACTTCTCTGCAGTGCATTCATGCACATAACGCTGCGAACCAACTCGCCAGGACGAGCTAATACCGACAAAAGTATTGCAAAGCCCACAAATACTGTCAGCCTTAGATATGAGACTTTAGTAAAATTTGAGGGCGAGCGGACTGGTTTTGTTAACGACTTACAGAAATAATAAACAGACGGTCGGACATCTTTGACTTTCAACACCATAAAGTTATCTCCTAGTTATCCATCCCCCAGAAATCTAATAGTAGCTAACCTCATTCTCGGTCTCTCCTGCCACCCCCGACATCGTTTTCCTCTCCGTTTTTCTTGCTTACCACCTCTCACCATCTCTTCATCGTCATCTGAGCTCGACGCCAATGTCTAATAGATGCTATGTCGTGAGGAAATTCAAAACATGTCCGCCCTTGTGCTTACTATTTTCGTAATGTAGTATGTTATTCAAATAATCCCATGTTCTTAAAATTAACCCCAGCCTACCATAACAATCTCATAGTGTAGAGTGGCCTGAGCTTGTGGTTTAGTATTGAGAAATTAAAATTAAGTTACTTCCGACACAATACTGGAAAAATGTCCTCGCCTTTTGGTTAAATGCATTAAGACGTTACGCAGTAAGCGCTTTGGAACAGATGGTACAGGAATGACATCACTGCCATTGGATGATACTTATTTAGTTTAGACTACAAGTTACATTCTCCAGGTTCATGAGCTTGTAGGGGGCGACATAATGCCTCACTGCCATGCCAATTGTCCAGGTCTGGAAGGTCTTCATAAAGCAGACACTAGTTGTCTCCTGTAGGCATGATGCCCTTGCCAGGTCTTTGTAATACGAATTAGAAACGTAACAAAAATATATTGTCACGAATGACAAGTGATGTGGCTGCGAATGACTGAGTAAACTGTACGTTTAATGGGGCGAACTTGTGCCCGAAAATAAAAGGAAAAGAAAGATAACAACAGAGCGTCGCGGGCGTCGAAGGCGGCGAAGCAGCAATATCGAACGCTGAGGCGAAACTGACTCGACAAGGTCGCGGGCGGCCTCTTGTCTAGAGTGAGTAACTATCTCGAAGATTCGGGGGAGAAGGTTCCAGCGTAGCGCGCTCAGGGCGGGAATGAACAAGCACTTTCTAGAACAACAAAAAGCAGGAATAAATGATGGAAGTTACGTCCGGAACAAGAATAAACGAGAACTTTCTAGAGGTCCGTGACCGAGCGTTGCTTTCTCGGCCCTGCGCGCGGCAATATATCCAGTGACATTTGATCCATACACCAGCATCGATCCCATTCACAGATCACTAGTAAAAATTACATTCTCCACTTGACATAACGTTGACGATTGGGCGTTATGGCTCCGATTTTCTACTGACATTCACTTCTCGAAAGTGCAATTTTCTGTCCATGGCTAAGTTGAGAGAAAAGTTGAACCTACAAGCTCGCAAATCTAATCTTGCGTCATCCTTTTATCGAGTGACCTCGTTATTTGCGCAGGAGAATGAGTGAAGGGTGTGATCACGCGGTGCAAGACCAACGGTTGACTGGTCCAAAGAGAGTGTAGGTCTCACTGTTTTGTTAACTTACAAAGAATGGAACATAGCAAGAAAACTACATCAGTGCTTTACTGCATTTCATTCATGGAGGCTAATGTGGACCATCAAACTTCCCCACGTGAGCTAATGCAGAGCACGAACACGCACTGGCAGTGGCGAGGAAAAAATTAAATGATGTTAGAGGGAAAAGATTAATAAGCTGGGCTTGAGGGGGACGTGCACTCACTGTTATTTTGGCCTAGAGAGCTGTAAGTAATGGTGTAGTCGGGTGGTCACTTTCTCCCGCTCGTCGAGGCGAAGGGTAACGATGTAAAGAAGACACTAATGTTTTCTCAATATCAACATCTACTAAGGTGAGGCACACATTTTCTTAGCTTTCAGCACCCGTGTGTACTCTCACAACAACAACTTACATTTTATTGCACAAACCCCTACAGAATTTTGATCCTATAGCGCAAGCCTATATTGCAGCAGCCTGTGTGGTGTGAAATCACGAATAAACTGATTTACCCCCATACATCACAGAGCACTTTTTATGAGCCATCTTAATTGAGTTTTGGCACGTTGGTACAAACGACAAACTTCAGGATAAAGTTGGTGGCACTGAAATCTAACTTGAAGAACGACGTCGGACATGTGGTCATCCAATCATCTGCTCTGGTGCATGTCATCCTCTATATCTCCTCCTCACCGTACTTTAAACAAATGGGCATACTGCTGCCCCGATGCTGTGCTAGTTGCTTTTGGTTGCGAGTAGCATATGGCACTGGCTTGGCTGCATATCCCTTTTACGTCATTGAGACAGTATCGCCGAATTAATAAGGCAGTGTACTTGTCAATACTAAGCATTCGTGATACTATATTTATTTGCTCTAATCAATACCAAAGTGAATGACAAAAACAAACTAAAAGGTTTCCTGAAAAAGGGGACATGAGGCGACAAATACAAAAAGGCACGTTGCTGGTAACGCAGCCCTCTTACATAACTGTTGTCTCTTCCAGTCCGAGAGCGATATAGATGTTTAGCGAGTCAGCTCGATCAGTTATGCGATGAACGTATCGGGTACCCACTCCAAACACCGTGCAACATGTGCCCCTATATGAAACTACAAAGTATTTTTTCTTTAATCTGCACCTACCACAGTTATAATAAAGATGAGGACATATCCTCATTGCAACAGTAACTAACTGGGACTAGCTTTCCTTCCTCTGTTTCTCCCTCTCCTATTACCTGTTACAGGAAACGATATACATTACATCATTTGGGTGGAGGGAGAAAGGTCTCCACCCGCACCTTTTGAAAGCTGCTGGCTGCTCTAAAGGTCACTCGAGTGGGGGAGTGGAGCAAGGTGGACAGGTTGTTTCGTTTTGAATCACGGGGCTGGCAATGCTCAACACAGAATGTTAACAGGCAAGCTACTGACAGCCGGTGAACGACAGCCTTTTTCTTCACCCGTGCAGCTGGGTGGTGTGATAGATTGCTAGCTCGCGCTCCAGCGCGCAGATAAAGACAACGTTTCTCGAGATTAAAAAAAGAACAAAGTAACATTGTGCAAAAAGCAACTTCCCCTCTCCGCCTGGATAGAAAACAAAAAATATTGGTCTGATTTTGCTTTGATTTTGATTTAGAAAAGAATTTGTATACGTGTCTATGCCCCGCTGTCCCGGAAATTTAGTGGATATTCCAGGTGGACCCTATCGAAGCCCGCGGGCACGACCCCGTGCAGAAGCTTATACCCATACATCGATGCGTATTTCTGAAAGTATCTTTATTGACCGATGTATTTTTCAAAGCTACGTTCGTGCCGCTTTCAAGAAGCTCCCTTCTGGAGCGGAGTGTTCGATAAGGCGACTTCTCCTGTCATGTCAGGTCTTTTTGTTCGTTTGATTGTACTTAACCTTGCTCCCTTTATCAGAGAAACTTGGAGCTGACAAGCCCCCGCTGCTGCCCGCATTGTTTTTTTAGAGCGAAGCTCTTAGGCGCCTCTTTCCGGCTTGAGCGGCGTCGGCGCCGCCGTCGCCGTCGGTGTAACCGGGCGGTGCATGATGGATAAATTTCCCCGCAAAATTTAGTGCAAAAATTTTCCCCGCTTAATTTAGCGGAAATTTTTTTCGCTATATTTAGCGGAAAACTTTTCCCGCTAAATATAGTAAAAATTTCCCCGCTAAATCTAGCGGAAATTCCCCCCCCCTAAATTTAGCGGAAAATTTTCCCCGCTAAATCTAGCGGAAACTTTCCCCTAAATGGGGGAGGGCAGGAGAGGAGGAGGGGTATACCCTCCCCTCAGTACCCTTTTCCTCCTCCTCCTCAAGAGCTGCGCTCTAATTCGGCGTTACAGGATGTTGTAAACGGCTTTTATTTTTTTTCTAAAACGCAGTTCAATGAGTATAAATCAAAACATACTTCTGAGCACCTGAAACTGGAACCTAAATAGTTAGCAAGGAACATTGTTTTTTTAGGCCGAAAAGGGTGATGTACAGCTGCAACGGAAAAAGAATAGCACAAGTAACCGATGACCGGAGCGGCAAAATCGCGACACGCGGCGCTCTTGATCCCAAGCGTGCCGATAGCGAGAGTGCCAGTCACGTTAAATATCTCAACGCGGGGGTGGCCGGCAGAAAATTGAGGGATAAGATAGCTGTTAAAATGAGGGCTTCAGGATGGGCTGTTTTCTGCCGGCCACCCCCACGTTGAGACATGGAACGTGACTGGCACTCTCGCTATCGGCGCGCTCGGGAACAATAGCGCCGCGCGTCGCGATTTTGCCGCTCCGGTCATCGGTCACTTGTGCTACTCTTTTTCCGTTGCAGCTGTATTTTTCAAAACTAATTCTGTTCGAAAAACATATTTTCAGTTTTAGAAGAGAAAACCTATTTTTCAAGCATCTTCTGGTACTTACATTTTTGTTTACAAAACGAATAATTAAATTAGCGACCTCTGTGTATCGGCCGCATAGGTGTTAATTTCGTGTTCACACTAAAACAAAATAGGCGCATAGATGTTAGTTTCGGCTTCGCGAATAACTCTGACTGTCTCATGCTTGTAAAAACCTCGAAACGACGGAAATAAAACGGACAAAACAACAACGAAATTGCAGTAAAGACGAAGGCAAGCTGGTGAAACAACAAAGCAGCAAAATACCTAGACGGTGTTGTCCTTGTCCCATCTTGTTCCTTGCCTCTAGGTTTTTTTGTTTTGCTACTATGTGAAATAACAACGTCTCAAACTTGAGACATTGTTGTTTTGTCTTTTTTTAAATTAGGATTATTCACTAGCTTTAGACATTGCCTTAGACCTTATTTCAAAATGTGTTCTGCAGTGTAAACACTGCATTAATTATTGTTTTGCACCTGCGGCTTTAGTTTATTTTGAGACGCCCCTTTCCTATTCAGGTAAAAAAAAAATTGTCGTTTAAATCTTTCCTTGTTTTTTTAATTCGACAACGTCAAGCATCCGACTTGCCTCTATGTTTTATACGAATTGTCTCACATGCTGACCTCCGCTACCCAACGTATACAATTCAAAGCACCAGCGTAACTTATCTTCAGAATGTCATTTTTTGGTGAAACGGCATAGCTTTTAACTAGCTCACATTTGTCCTAGCAATGCATCCTGCCAATGCTTTTACGTTAATGGCAATACCATGGTTTCTGTTGTTTCATTTCTATTTTGCCAACGAAGTTGTGCAGTCAAACATCGAGGACCGACGAATCTGTCTTGTAGTCTGCTATGGACGTGAAGCCATTGCAGAGATGAGATTTTGATTGCGCAAGATACTTACAAACTTTTATTTTGTAAATTCTTACCCCGCGTCGTGTTCCCATGCATTGTTTTTAAAGCACGGCTGGCACCATAGGCTGGCATGGCGCCATGTTGTGACATAGTCACTTACGGAGTCCATCCTTGCGACGACTCGAGTCGCCGCATAGAAGTCCTGATGCGAGATTCCAATAAAAGTTATGATGCCAGATTCACCAAAAGATTTTTAGTCTACGAAAACTTAGCTAAGAGGTTCCTTAGTTAAGAACATCGTAAGAAAAGGAGAAATCGGTATTCACGAACGCGTTTTCAAGTAAGAGGAGGAAGCGATGTTCTTCTACGGGAAAAACAAGAACTGCCGGTGTTGTTGCTATGGCGACGGCGTCTTCGGCAACACGAAAAACCAATCTTAGAGTTTGACATGGTTCGGAGCAGTTCGGAGCACGTGGATTTCTAAAAACAAACACATGGGGTCTTTCCGCCACCGGTTGTCTAAGGTTCGTGTCCGTGCAATAATATGTCGACGATCACACGATTTAAAAGCGCCCGAATGCCGAGGCCGGGATAACCGCCTCCATTGACTTCTACGAAATCGATCGCTACGAAGTTCACACAACTGTCATTGTTAGTAGATGACGGCCCGTGGTAGTCGTTTGCAAGGCGACGTAAATAGAAACAAACCGCCGAGGCGTTTTTTGTGGCCCCAGATATACAGGAGCGAGCCGACATTGAAAACAAAAAAAAGATTCGTTTGAACTACGAGAGTGCCAGCAAGAGACACGCAAATGCCTTTTCACACTCGGAGCGGACGCGCGCGTTTGATCGAAGTGTTGGAATCGAGCTGTAAGACCGCGTCTTGGTAAGCCTTCAGGACCGATCTTTTATGATTGTAACTCGATACTGACGTGACACTCGGCAAATAAAGTTTAGACCGGCATCGCGTTGTTCCCACGAACTGTTATAGCTCGATAGTGACGTACCGTCCTGTCATCGATACTATCTACGATATGTGGGCATCTGGTTTCTGACATATATAATTGGGATATCTGATGGTCGCGATTACCCATAGGTCTAACGTAGGAGCGACCAATCAGTCCATCCTATCGAGATATCAGAAACATCGATAATCAATCAATCAGTTCATCGTCGACCGAAGATCATCGGACGATAGTCCAATGATCTTCGGTCGATGATAAACGACGACAGTCTGATCATCGACCGATCATCGCTCAAGGACCAGTCGCCATGTCACGTAACAACTGAGAACTTTAATTCCCCCGAAAAAGTCTTTTAAAAATGCGTCGAAAAAGAATTTCAGATCGAACCAGCGACCTTTCGTTCAGTAGCCCGACGTGGCGCCTCTGCACTACACCTGCAAGTGGCAATTTTGTGCTTAGATGTTGTCTACCATCGTGGGAATTGCGTTGACACGCGGGAAAGTGTCGGGACACGCCGCTGGATGGCCCCAAGTCCAGTGCAGTTGGTGTTATTCTCACAAGATGTCGCCCCGATCGTAGGAAAGTGTCACCATTACTGTTTATGATATACCTCCAAGGATTAGAGGAGAGACTAGAAAAAAGTGGAGCTGGCTTTGACCTCTAGTACTACAGACATGGCGAGAAGATTGAACAGTCAATACTGGGATTAATGTATGCAGACGACATAGTAATAATGGCGGACAACAGGATGAATTTACAAAAACTAATGAGTATCTGTGGTGCAGAGGGAAATGAATTGGCATTGGAGTTCAGTAGTGACAAGTCGGCGATTATGATATTTAACGATGACGAAGGTGAAGTCCTTAAAATACAAGAATGCAATATTGGGAGGGTCGACAAGTATAGGTATCTAGGCGTGTGGATCAAGGAAGATACGGATTACCTCAGTGAACATGAAAGAGACACAACTGGCAAGGGCAATAGAAATGCAGCGGTAATGAAAAACAGGGCATTGTGGAACTATAACAGGTATAAAGTTGTCAGGGAGATTCGGAAGGGAGTTATGGTGCCAGGCCTAACTTTTGCGAATGCAGTTCCATGTATGAAACCTGACATTCAGGCAAGGCTAGAAATAAAACAACGAGGGGTGGGTAGGCTGGCTCTTGGAGCGCATGGGAAGACACCAAATCAGAGGGTACAGGGCAACATGGGGTGGTCATCCTTCGAAGGAAGGGAAGCAAACAGCAAAATAGAATTTGAGGATAGACCGAGACAAATGGATGAGGGACGGTGGGCACGAAGAGTGTCTAGCTATCTGTACATGAAGGGTATTGACACAAAATGAAGAAAGCTAACAAGAAAACTCAGATCTAAATATGTGGGCAACAGTGGGGAGGTGGGTCAGGAGATGACAGTTAAAAAGAAGGTTAAGGAAACAGAGAGAAATATATGGGAAGCCGGTATGCAAACAAAATCCGCATTGGAGATGTACAGGTTGTGTAAAACAGATATCGATAAAGAGAGTCTCTATGATAATTCAAGGGGGAGTTCTCTGCTATTTGAAGCCAGAACGGGAGTGTTGCGGACTAAGACACATAGAGCTAAATATCAGGAGGTAGACACCGTTTGTGGAGCTTGCGGAGAGGAGGAGGAGACGGCTGAACATTTGGTACTTTACTGTAAGGGGCTTCACCCTGTAGTGGATGAAGAGCCTTTTAATATAACAACCGCACTTGGATTTAGGGATAGTGAGGGGAAAATAGACATGGGGAAGATGGAGATAACCAAGAAGAGATTATCTGACTGGTGGCATAGGTCAAGGGAAGGGTGAATATTTTCCAATTCCCTACTGGGCGACCATTTCTGCGGAAGGGGTGTGCACCCGGTTTCATAGAGGCGCCTCCGTCGTACGGACCGTAGCTTTTAAGACTAAATATTTAGATTTGTAACTCGTAAATTAAATAGGTTAAAAAAATACTGGCTAAGTGGCGCAAGCCGCCGCCCGATTCTAATGGTTCAGCCCCATCCTTCCATCCAGTGTGCGGACAGGCCGCTTGATGGCGCAATGAACAGTGCAGTTGCTCATATTTCCACAAGATGGCGTCCGACTGATCGCGTCATCTCTGCCGTCCGACAGAGGGCGCTTGTCCAGTGCAATTGATTTTAGTTAAATTACAGTTAAAAAGAAGGTTAAGGAAACAGAGAGAAGTATATGGGAAGCCGGTATGCAAACAAAATCAGCATTGGAGATGTACAGGTTGTGTAAAACAGATATCGATAAAGAGAGTCTCTATGATAATTCAAGGGGGAGTTCTCTGCTATTTGAAGCCAGAACGGGAGTGTTGCGGACTAAGACACATAGAGCTAAATATCAGGAGGTAGACACCGTTTGTGGAGCTTGCGGAGAGGAGGAGGAGACGGCTGAACATTTGGTACTTTACTGTAAGGGGCTTCACCCTGTAGTGGATGAAGAGCCTTTTAATATAACAACCGCACTTGGATTTAGGGATAGTGAGGGGAAAATAGACATGGGGAAGATGGAGATAACCAAGAAGAGATTATCTGACTGGTGGCATAGGTCAAGGGAAGGGTGAATATTTCCAATTCCCTACTGGGCGACCATTTCTGCGGAAGGGGTGTGCACCCGGTTTCATAGAGGCGCCTCCGTCGTACGGACCGTAGCTTTTAAGACTAAATATTTAGATTTGTAACTCGTAAATTAAATAGGTTAAAAAAATACTGGCTAAGTGGCGCAAGCCGCCGCCCGATTCTAATGGTTCAGCCCCATCCTTCCATCCAGTGTGCGGACAGGCCGCTTGATGGCGCAATGAACAGTGCAGTTGCTCATATTTCCACAAGATGGCGTCCGACTGATCGCGTCATCTCTGCCGTCCGACAGAGGGCGCTTGTCCAGTGCAATTGATTTTAGTTAAATTACAGTTAAAAAGAAGGTTAAGGAAACAGAGAGAAGTATATGGGAAGCCGGTATGCAAACAAAATCAGCATTGGAGATGTACAGGTTGTGTAAAACAGATATCGATAAAGAGAGTCTCTATGATAATTCAAGGGGGAGTTCTCTGCTATTTGAAGCCAGAACGGGAGTGTTGCGGACTAAGACACATAGAGCTAAATATCAGGAGGTAGACACCGTTTGTGGAGCTTGCGGAGAGGAGGAGGAGACGGCTGAACATTTGGTACTTTACTGTAAGGGGCTTCACCCTGTAGTGGATGAAGAGCCTTTTAATATAACAACCGCACTTGGATTTAGGGATAGTGAGGGGAACATAGACATGGGGAAGATGGAGATAACCAAGAAGAGATTATCTGACTGGTGGCATAGGTCAAGGGAAGGGTGAATATTTTCCAATTCCCTACTGGGCGACCATTTCTGCGGAAGGGGTGTGCACCCGGTTTCATAGAGGCGCCTCCGTCGTACGGACCGTAGCTTTTAAGACTAAATATTTAGATTTGTAACTCGTAAATTAAATAGGTTAAAAAAATACTGGCTAAGTGGCGCAAGCCGCCGCCCGATTCTAATGGTTCAGCCCCATCCTTCCATCCAGTGTGCGGACAGGCCGCTTGATGGCGCAATGAACAGTGCAGTTGCTCATATTTCCACAAGATGGCGTCCGACTGATCGCGTCATCTCTGCCGTCCGACAGAGGGCGCTTGTCCAGTGCAATTGATTTTAGTTAAATTACAGTTAAAAAGAAGGTTAAGGAAACAGAGAGAAGTATATGGGAAGCCGGTATGCAAACAAAATCAGCATTGGAGATGTACAGGTTGTGTAAAACAGATATCGATAAAGAGAGTCTCTATGATAATTCAAGGGGGAGTTCTCTGCTATTTGAAGCCAGAACGGGAGTGTTGCGGACTAAGACATATAGAGCTAAATATCAGGAAGAAGACACCGTGTGTGGAGCTTGCGGAGAGGAGGAGGAGACGGCTGAGCATTTGGTACTTTACTGTAAGGGGCTTTACCCTGTAGTGGCTGAAGAGCCTATTAATATAACAACCGCACTGGGATTTAGGGATAGTGAGGGGAACATAGACATGGGGAAGGTGGAGATAACCAAGAAGAGATTATCTGACTGGTGGCATAGGTCAAGAGAAGGGTGAATATTTTCCTATTCCCTACTGGGCGACCCTTTCTGCGGAAGGTGTGTGCACCCGGTTGCATAGAGGCGCCTCCGTCGTACGGACCGTAGCTTTTAAGACTAAATTTCTAGACTTGTAACTCGTAAATTAAATAGCTTAAAACAAAAAAATACTGGCTAGGTGGCGCAAGCCACCGCCCGATTCAAAGGGTTCAGCCCCATCCATCCATCCATCCATGATGTTATTCCCACAAGATGTCGCCCCAATCCTTGGAAAGTGTGGGGACACGCCGCTGGATGGCGCCCTGTCCAATGCAGTTGGTGATATTCCCACAAGATGTCGCGAGTCGCGCGGCTTATCGGTGGCCTTAAATTTGTTGACATGTTCGTGAGGTGTCTATGACCAAGGCAACGAACTCTCTGCGTCATTTGTGTGGTGAAGATAGAGGTGTCGAGATGTTTGCGAGCGGACGTCGTACTAGTTGCATGGGAGAACAGACTCGATCGAGCGAGACAGAAGTCTGCGCTGGAGACCGTAAGACAGACAATTACTTCTTTGTGACTGCACTGAAACTGCTCATCGACCTGATTGTGTTCGGCAAGTTCCCTCCGTACGAAGTGAACCCAGTTGTGTCCCGGGTTGTGTCCCGCGTGTACGAGCACTGCAAAGGAAATGACAAGGAGTGGCCATCGCACGAGGGTCCTTTCACATTCTTGTCGGGATGAGTGAGCAAGGTGATGTTCAGATCGAGTGACCGAAACGGAAAGGACGGACGTGGTGGGGTTCCTCTCGGGGCACGGTGCATACCATCAAGCGGTCAGTGTGGTGCATGTGTCACATCGAAGCAACGTACGTGCATCGGTTGGACGCCGATGATATCTGATACAGACTGGTTACTTCAGATAGTGTGGACTCGTGGAACATAATTAACACCTCTATTTATTTTTAGTTTTTGGTGTGATATAAAAGATCGCACCTCTTTATCGGTCCGGTCAGTCTAGTGTTGGCCGAGTTGACGATTTGTCTTCAAAATGAGCGATCCAATGCCTCCAGTGAAATATTTCAGGACAATACTTTAAGTAAGTTTAAGGTACAGTTATTCCGACCTATCCTATTAAATTAACCGTATGAGCTTGCCCTAGACGAATTAAATTTTCATTTAGCATCAAAATGTGACGCTGCTATCTAACGAGATCATTTGGTCAGACTAACAGACGCTGGGCAAGTGGAATCTAACAAAAAGATTCGAATCCCTACAAAAAAAGACGTTATCTTGATGGTGAGAAGTGGGTTGAAAGAATGTTTCGCTCCCAAAGCGAAGCTCGGTCGAAAAGAAAGCTGTTATTTCGTAACCTTGCAGAGAAACAACGCTTTTCACACGTCGTCTCTCTTAGCCAAAAAACTTGGCTTTTTAGAACAAATATTTCGTATAGGTCAGCCTATGGAAGGCCGTCCCGTAGAGGAATTGATGTTCAATAAAGAGGTTGAGATAGAGCTGACAAGGGTTAAACATGTCATGACACAGGACCGAATCGAGATCCTTGAGGGTTTTTACGAATCGCCAGATACCTCATTGACGCGATTAACAGTGCGTATTCATCTACACTCAAACTTCCTCTCTCAAAAATGCTGCTTCGTCATAGCCTCTACATAAAACTCGTAGCGTTGCAGTTGCATCACATGGATATATATTGATTATTCAGTACTTGTCTCACATTCTCGGATTTGGTTAAAGGACCTCCTTTTCCGTGGCAAACCGTGAAGTCATATTATATCCAAATAATTAAACTTTTACGTATTGTCATATCGTAGAAGCAGAAGACATTGGTGATGTGAAAGTCCCACTTTTGAGAGTCGCACTTTTTGTGGTGACCGAGAGAAATAGGTGATATCGTATTTATTCATTTTGTTACAATATAAGAGGGCGATTGTAAAGGAAGTCAACACCATTAGTTTGGAGCTCGTTGGTGAGAAAGAAAGTTACATTCCATTTCAAGACGTTTCTGGTCGTGTCGCAGCCACCCTGAATTAAAAAGAAATGCACGTAAAGTCTGCACCGTGCTTCGTGGACCATTTGTTTCGGTTCCAGAAAGAAACATTTACCGCATTTTGTGTCCGGGCCTTTGTTCCAAGTGGGGTGCCGTCCACTGACAGACATCTATCAAAGAATATCGCTGGTGTTTACATATCCAGTGGCTCCGTACCTCGGTCGAAAACTCGTGGCCACCGGCAGAGACATAGCAGAGTGCGTCAGGCAAGGTTCCTCACTTCGGGATACCCTCAAGAAAGAAATTGGCGAGACGTATCGAAACACGAGATACGAGCTTCTGCAAAAGCTCACCGGTGCAGGTCATAAAGGAAAAACGTCCGAGAAACCTTCATCAGTCTGCCCACGAGAAAAGAGACGGAAGGTTTTTAGACTTTTTTGATACCTAGAGAAATGTCGAGCGAGATTTTCACACTCCATGAACGTTCCTGTTTTGTGCAATCGGCGAACAAGAACTTTTTTCCCTGCCGCCTGCTTTGTTTTCCCTGTAAAAATCGGAATATCTTGAGTTCTTTCCCGTCGCTAGTGCAACCTACACGTCCGTTTTGGGATTTCATGTCCCTTCTTTGGGTCCACACTTTTACGATTTGAAATCGACCTTTTTTACATTCAATGTAGTATCGTTCGAGTCAATGGCGATCCTGTGAGCACTATTGCGTCCGACGGGTCAGTTACGAACGATAGAGTGATTCCGGTTCAGGCATTTGGAAGCCCCATCTTTCAATATCTACAAGTTTATCTGAATCAAACCCTTGTCAGCCAGTACGAAAACTATGCCTATTGTTTTTACCGTGATATTCTGCTTAACGGAAAGCCGGTAAGTAGAGATCATCCTCTTTCTGCGATGCTCTGCTAAAAGGACCCAGTGAATACATCGGAAAAGCTGGAAATTCCGGCGTATGCCAAGGGACTTGCCGCTCGCTTCAAGCGTACCGAGGGATCTACTCTTTGCGATTTGTTCTGTCCGATATTCAGCGACATTTGCCAGCAAAAAGAGTTCCTACATAACGGCATAGACATCCGCATTGTGCTGAGAAAAATACCAAAGATTTCAGACTCTTGGCTGCTTCGACAATTAAACAAAACCATAATGTTCAGCTTCCTCGCACCGTTCTGAACATTCGACGAGTACAAGTGGCCCCGACGGCGCTTATCCGAATCGAAAGGCGACTGCAATCTACTCCCACATCCTACCTGTTGCGGGAGTGGAGATCGAAACCACAACCCTTTCTCCCGGTGTGTCACGTATTGTTCTCGACGACCTCTATCCTCATCGGGTTCCCTCTCAACTTATCGTCGCGTTCGTATAGAGTGAAGCGTTCCAGGAAAGTCGCGAACACGACCCCTTCGAATTCGAACACTTCAATCTGAAAACGGGCGTACTGGACGTCGGTGGGACTCAGCAGACGGAATATTTCATTTTAATCAAGATATTTATATGAAGGCCGATATGAGCTTTCTGCATCGACTCAATCTAAAAGACGTTCCGTTCTTTAAAAGTGCCTTCTCAAGAGAGTCGTTTCTTCTCTACTACACTTTGACTCCCGACTGGGAAGAGCAGAGTTTATGTCCGATCCTCACTGCCAATGTGAGACTCACCCTGACATTCAAACAAAACCTAAATAAGGCAATCACGATCCTGCTCATGTCAAAAGCACCACGCGTTTTGGAAATTTACAAGGAGAGACGGGTCAGGGTTGCTAATTGAAAAAATGGAAGAACACGAACTTTATTCTATGTTTGCAGGGAAGGAGTGTACAAGTCCCTGGTTTCGCGGTACTTTTTTTCCGACGAGATTGGCGAGGGGAGACCAGCCCAGGGTCTTTACGTGCTTAACGCGGCACCAAGATCATCTTCCAGGGAACACTGGGCTCTTTTTTCGTATCTCCAAAGGACAATTCGATTAATTATTTTGACAGTTTTGGTATGATTCCAAAACAAGAAGAATTTTACGACTTAATTGGGAACGTTTTCAGCTACTTCTACAACAAAACGAGAATTCAGGGATCCAGGTCAAGGACGTGTTGACTTTACAGTCTATACGTCGGCGCTCTCCTTTGTTGCGGTGTACCATTCCGCGAATGCACCAAGAAGTTCTCGCCAACCGATTATCGACGCACGATCGTTTGATACCTGTACTTGTGCGGAAACAATTTCTATCTCCTAAGCTGGAGCTATCCTGCTGCAGTGTTTTTTAATCTATCTTCATCTGTCAAATAAAGAAATCACAAAAGTAATGCCTGAATTGATTTATTGAATTCACTCATACCCATTGAAAAATGCTCTACATAAAAACAGACATAAATATACTTTTTAATTTAACAAATTATATGAATACATTGACGCATTGACACTTTTTCCGAACACACCCGCTTGTCTCGGATGACGATATTTCGCCGAGTCAGGGAGAGCTGAAAGTCCCTTGTGACGAAACGATGGCCACGGGAGACATTTCTCGACAATTCTACAAAAAGGTAAGAGGTTTGTACCCCTCATTAGATCACTGGGAAAGCGAAAGAAAAGTCACGAGAATATTAAAAAGGTATAAATACAGAAAGGAGGCTTTTTACCTTTGATTTTTCCGGCTGTCTTGGGACTATTATCTACGCTCGGAGGAAGAGCTTATCGTTAAAGCTATCGGAGTGTGAAAATGAAAAATAAAATACCATCTCGTACCTTACAAAGAAGAGAATATTACTGATATCTTAAGACAAGATGGGGAAGCGAATAACGTCAAACTGAAAAAAAAATCATTCATACGCTTCATAAACGTTTACGTCCGTACAATTAGGATATAACAACGTCAGACATCACGAATCGATCCCCTTTACGAGAGAACAAATGTCGCAGACGAAAGATGTCACGGAAGATCGCGACACCGGTGCAGTCGTTAATATTTTGAGGAAAACCTATAGGGAGAAAGGTGGATCACTTCTAAATTTGTTAAAACCTATCATTTCATGAGATCACGACACGTTAGAGATTTTAATTGACGAGGAGCCTCTCGAAGAGTCAAATATCATTGATATGGTTTCTTATCTAATTTCGCGAGCGAAACGGATCCCAATTCCCGTTCATTTCGAACGTGTCGCGATGCCATTGGTAAGACAAAATCTGCCAAAGAGCATTGTAAACTACGATCGGTTTAGAGGAAGAGCGGTCAAAGCAGGATAGACTAGTTGACCAGGATCCTCCTCTCCGAACATTTCACTGAAGCGTTCCTCGAAGCAGCCAGAATCACCGCCATCGCCGCACTCACCGTCGACCGTTCGCTGTTG
Organism: Ixodes persulcatus; assembly: GCA_013358835.2. Taxonomy (NCBI): domain Eukaryota; kingdom Metazoa; phylum Arthropoda; class Arachnida; order Ixodida; family Ixodidae; genus Ixodes; species Ixodes persulcatus. The sequence continues at coordinate 86,905 of JABSTQ010010880.1, read as the reverse complement.
CTGCTGCAGGTGCCTGCGCTGATCCTGCTCCAGGGTCATCTAAACGAGTGCTCGATAAGGCATGGAAGATATTGTAGACGAGGATTACTTGAATGACTAGCTAATTTTTTCTAAATTTCCTCTGCGTCAAAGAAAAAGGTCCAGGGGCTCTTGGAGAGCATTTCGTCGGTAATTGCCTACACCCTCGATGAAAATTTGTTTGTTCTTGGAAAGACGATAGTGGAATCCAACATAATCAATCTACTACGCTGCGAGCTCTACAATAGACAACCTTCCTGGGTGAGAGGTGCAGTTTCCACCGTAATTAACAACTTCCTGCACCAGTCAGCCTTTCGCGCTCAATCTTACTGGCAGAATGCGAGATGCCGTCGTCAGTGAAGGAAAGTAAAGCGGTCTAATACAGAGCAGCCCATCCCGCATCCTTCGGTTGAGTCAACAGACTTGCCAGCCATACGGGACGAAGAACGGCGGAAAAGTTCTTAGAGAAATTGACGCTTACGCCTTGTTTAGAGAAACCAAACACCCTCGTCTATACCGCGAAACGTTATCCCTGGGACTTCGAGACGTCTGCCAGGCGGACCTCGTGGAAATGTTATAAATTGCCAAATATAATGATAGAATAATATATATTTCGTTTGTGATCGATACGTTCTCTCGATTTCTCTCAACCGTTCCGATCGCTCAAAAGACGGGAGAAGAGGTGGTGAGAGCGCTTAAATAGTCTTTCGTAAGATGAAGAAAAGTAGGTGTCTACGGAAAAACCGCGGCCGTGATTTATACGGGAAATTAGTCGGGTCATATCTGAATAAGAAGGGAATTAAATTGTATTTTCTATTTTCACAGCAAAAGATTTTATAGTAAAACGCGTGCAAAGAACCATTATGAGTCGGATCTATAAATACTTTGAGCATGCAAGAACGAGGCAGTTAATAGAGATCCTTTCCAAAATCGTAAAATCCTACAACTGCAGCTACCACAGGGCACTGGGTGCTCGACCCATTGACGTCACCAAGTAGAATCAGACAGATTTCTTTCTTCATCTTTTCCCTCCACCGTCGGGAGCACCCAAGAAACCAAAATTTCGGATCAGGGATTATGTGCGCATATCCAAAGAACGACAGATTTTTATACAAACATACAAACAATCCTTCACAGATGAGGTATTTATCGTCGACAGAATCCGACTACGTATTCGCACAAGCTATTACCTCGTAGACATGGTGAGAAAGAGCTCATTCACGGTTCCTTCTACGAAGCTGAGTTGCAACGCGTTTCGAACCGCGAAAACAAGGCCTGGATCATCGAGAAGATTTTGAGAAAATGACGGGCGCCTAATCTCCTCTACCATGCGAAATGGTGAGGCTACGATTCCTTTCACAACAGTTGGGTTAGAGCATGTGATTTTGAAAAATACACAAAAATTAAAAAAAAATATGTATGCGATCATGTTCTTCACACTGCAATGCGTTTTGCAATAGACTCTGCAGATTTGTATGAGACATATAGCATCCTCGATCATCCGCACCGGTGCGCACCGGTGCACGGAGGTGCGCCCCGTTGTCTTCCGATCAAGTGCACCGGTGCGCACCGGACGTCCTCGATCAACGGAGCGCACCCTCCCGGTGCAGCTTTTCGTTGCCCCAACGCGCACCGAGAAAATCGACGGTGCGCCGGGGTGCAGTCCCATCAGGCATTGCGGCCAGGAGCGGGAATCTAGGAGATGGCGGGAATAGCAGACGCGCAGTCTGTCGAGGTGGCGACCTTGCGAAAACGAACACGCCTCGCATCTGCGCTAGATGAATTCCTCACCTTTTCTTAGAGCGAGACGACGAGCTTCTTATCATCGCCTTGGTTAGCGGCGATTGCTGCGGTGGCAAGGAGCGTCCGAAAGGTATGAACTTCGTGGAAAGTGTTGCGAGGTGTTTCGATGACACCGATGTACGGCCATTATGTGGTAGTTCTCTTTCTCGAACCAACAATGATGGGCTAGCATATACCTGTGAAATTGTCACCCGCTTCGTGACCCCATCGACAATCACGTCCACGATGTTCATTCGTGTGGGACCGCCAAATCCGGGAGTAAGAAAACAGGAGAAATTGACAGCAGACGGGCACCGTGCGCGGACCTACGCATAAAAAAACAAACAAAATGCGAGGTGACGCCTGGTGGAGCTCGCCGCGGTGCACCGCCGCGGCGCAGTTTGTCTTCGATGTCGCACCGACTTCGTGCTGTACTGACCGAGGAGCGCTGTGCACTGTCCAGGTTTCAGGGCGATTCCTGTGCGAGTTGATCGAAGATGCTAAGAAACACACGTAGCGTGTTTTATTAGTCTTCATTCAAAAAGTTCAAGAGACGAAGTCTCCTCGTGATCTAAATTTATTCCATACATCGAGGGTTTTCGTCCAACCAATCGTCTAATTTGATACACATTGAATGGAACATCTACTGAAATACATCGACCCACGTATATTAGAAGTGTCTTCGCACTGTAGATTATGTTGCCCCAAGACATGAACGTCTGCCTCGTTAAGACATTGTTTTAGGTTGCCAGCCTGATTTTTTTATCCAAGTTTACGCCGATTTTCTCGGGAGAGTACAAATTCATCCATGCACGTATTGTCAAAGCAGGGTCTGAACATCGATGAACTCTGATGTCTTCCGTCAAGCCTGTCTGAAGTGTGCAGTGGTCGTGCGGGTTTGGTTGAGACGTGGCAAGTCCGAAAACAATAACGTATACGATTAGAAGGAAAATCACGATGTCAGCTATTTGATGCCTGACGATCCGTCGTGTGACTTTCATAACTAATATGCTCAATCTTTACTGGAAAGATATATGTAGAAAAATGACTTAGGCTGATTGGTGTGGCGACGACGCACAACTGACGCGATTAGCCGCGCTACTGGCGACATTTTTGGGAAACATCAGCATCTACATTGAACACAGGCGTCATACGCACAAGGTACCGGGTCGATTCCCATTTACCGCAGAACCTTTTTGTCGCGAATAAAACATCTACCAATGTATCGATTCAAATATCAAAGGACATTTATCACGTGACCGCTGGAGGCTTTGCGAGCGCGTTGTTTCCTAGCAACGTAGTCTCGAATCCGGCTCGTGTCTAGGTGGCAGCACATATTCGCCAAAATGTGAACTCAAATCTCATCACGCCGAGCGCCCTCTGTCGGATGCACCTGGTGGCATCACGTGATAGCCCTAAAATCCACTTATCCCTCGCCGCAATTCAAATCCTATAGCGCCCCTCTGTCGGACTGCACAGATGACGCGATTAGTCACGCGCCATCTTTGGGGAATATTAGCAACTGCACTGAAACTTGCGCCCACCAGAGCCATATATTAGGAGAGTTTGGACAATAGGCGGAGCAAAGGCCGCCGCCAGCGCCGAAAACTCCCCCCGCTGTTAGAGCGTAAACTAAAGGTACGACACAGCGTCGACCAATCAGAAGACCGCGACGTCACAATATTGCAAACGACATTTAAAGCGTGAAATAGAAGCGTTCAATCTCGGCCTCTCTAATCCATCCCACAAACGTCGCTATAGAGACAAAGGCACAGGCGCGTGAGCCTAGCTCAGCGAAATGCTTTTGTTTGTACGTGAACTCTCGCATAGGAGGCACTTTCCAAAGCCACGCGCTCGTGGCCATGCCTTTGTCTGCACTGCTGATGATTGTGCAGATGGAGTATCGGTGACACTTTGCTCTGAGCCGGCTTGCTAGAACAGCGTCTTAGCTGTAGACTGGCTGAAGGAAAACAGTGCAAAGGGTGGGGCGCGCGAGCGTCTTGAGACGCGGAGTCCCGCTCGGCTCGTGCGCTGGCTTTGGCCGTGCTTTCTTTCCCCTTCTCAGCTGAGACGCTGTTTCTAGCAAGTCGGCCCTGGTTTGGGGATGCACGTTGGTTTATTATCCATACACTTGAATATTGGCGTGACTGAAAACCTCACATGACCAAAGTTTTCAGTCACCAAGAGCTAGACCGTTTCACTCTAGCGACGCTAAAACGGCTTAAATTAGTCGTGTCACAAATTTAGAGCACACGACCACCGCTAGGGGCTGTTTCGCTGCCTGCGGTTGGCCCCGACATGCTCGCCTATTCAAACCAATGTATGGTCAAACTCTCTCAATAAACGGCTCTGGCGCCGACCAGCGGCATGTCCCCACACTTTCCCACAATTGGGGCGATATCTTGTGTGAATAACACCAACTGCACTGGGCATGGCGCCATCCAGCGGCGTGTTCCGACATTTGCCCACGCGTCAACGCAATTACCACGATGGTAGAAAATGTCTATGCACGAAATCGTCACTTGTAGGTGTAGCGCAGAGAATGATGATGGCGTCCCGTTTGATCTTATAATGCTACTGTGTCTGCACGGCATTTGGAGGTCGCGGATGGCCGTGCGCCATGCTGACAGCGACGCACGAGAAGCACAGGAGTATTTTCGTGAGAGCATTATTTATTTTCTTGAACTCGTCAAGGCTCGTGAAAGTGCTCCCGAGTGGCTCCCGCGAATTGAAGTACGCGTAACAATGCGAAAATGTTAAACCCCAGGACGCTAGCCATAGCAAGGCGGGCCATTTTCCCCTCGTTTATGTAATAGTGTGCCTATGCGTGTGTTCTTTTGCCCGGCAATAAAGAAAAAAAAAGTAGGTGTAGCGCAGAGGTACCGCGTCGGGTTACTGAGCGAAATGTCGCTGGTTCGAAACCGGCCGAGCTGACATCATTCTTTTCAAAAAATTTCTGAAAACACTTTTTCCGAGGAAATAAAGTTCTCAGTTGTCACGTGACATGACGACTGGCCATTGAGCGATTATCGGCCGATGATCGATTATCGGTCGATGATGAATTTATCGATTGATTATCGATGTGTCTAATATCTGGATAGAATTGGCTAAGTTTTTGCGCCTAGGTCATACCAATCAGTAATCACGCACCTCTACGTCAGCCGCGCGCGCAGCTAGTCAATTAGATATCCCAATAGAAAGGATCGTTGTCAGAAACTAGATACGGACATATTGTGGATAGTATCGATGTCAGAAACCGGATACCCCGATATCGAAAACATATCGATATCTGAAACATATGTTAGATCGTTAGATGGCGAGTTGGTACACTTTTCCTACTACTGGACAGTGTGGACAGACCTTGATATAAGCATGCCTAGGTTTCGAAATAGTTTTTATGCAAAGGGCATTTCAATTTTATGAACAGTTGCAACTAATATAAACAAATTCTTATCACTGTAGAGGTTAATACTTTTTTGTACTGTATTAACTGAAATAAGCAATCAGTGCGGCCGTTACTTGATCTCTGAGCCATCGCCATCGAATCCGAAACCAACTGAATAGCCTGTCGCGCCAGCGCATAGGAGTCGAACCTCAGTCGAAACTTTGTCAAAGTTTTCACAAAAACGTCGAATCTGGTCGAACTTCGCCTCCACCAGTTCGCGACACCCTACTGAAAAAACCCATATGAAGTTATTCTGCATCGTACCGCTAGATACCGGTCCCGTATATTTTGACCGGAGGCCCGGCAGCATCACATTGGCGGGCCAGAGTACTTATACCGAGACCGGTATACGTTGCGCGGAGTTCTGGTGAACCGGGCTCCGGACTAAGTAAACCGGTCCCGGTTCTGACGGAGCGGGACCGGTTTACTTAGTCCAGAGCCTCGGTAGCTTGATAGCGGTGGCCTTGTCTGGTGTACCGGACTGTGGCTTCGGTCGTACCGAGCATTACTGGAACTCTAGGAAAGCAAAGCGGTCGCCCGGTGCGCTAAGCCGATGGAGCAGATCGTCACATCGGTCACCCGATAATTCTACCGATTAGCGGGAAAGCTGTAGCGGTGTTTTAGTTTGTCATACCGGCGAAGACGCATAACTAAAGCAATAAGGCCGGTGACTCGCGAAAAAACGGAAATGTTTTATTACACGTGATTTTGACAAATTTGAAGCAAATTAGGAACATGAAGCAAATTAGGAACAAGAAAATAAAAATATGTTCATAAAAGTGCAGCATGCAATAAAAATGTCTTCAATTGTAGCTCCTGTATAAAAAAGTAGAAGGATATATATCACAAGTACAAAAAGTAAATATTCACAGATATTTAAAAAGAACCCTACCGAAAAAAAAAAACATGATTAAAGTATGAAAACCAAACATGGAATCTGAAAAATGGTTTGCATAAACCGGGAAACGTACCGGATTTAAAAAAATACGGTTTAACACTCTGGGTCTTTAACGGGAAATATACCACGACAGAAATCAAAACGCTTAGTTGAACGAAGTTTCGTCGAACCATTTAGTTGAACGAAGTTTCGTCGAAAACATCATTTTTTTTGTGTTAATCACAAAAAAAGAAATGTAAATATCGCTAAATGCCTCGGCAAAACAAAATGTCCGAGAAGAAATACAAAAAAGCACGAACCCACTAGGATCGAACCCGGGACGGCTGCTTGTAAGGAAGAGGGGTTACCACCATACCACGCTAAAACTCCGAAATCCCGTTTTGACAGCTGGTGTCGTACGAGAACCAAAACGCATTCGCATCGAGGACTGAGGTTTTAAGAGCCACTGATCGTAGTAATCGCATTCCACAGACGCCGCACTGTTGTAGATTGTTTTTCACCAGCTAGGTCCTGCAGGGATGAGGCCAGGGCTGGGGGATTCGTCGCCGGAAATGTAAAGGAACAAAGCAAACGACGTGAAGCTCGCGGACGCGGTTCGTGGGTGCCGACCAACGTTACTAGAATACCTCAGTTGTGGAACTCCCGCGGAGGGGGTTCCCCCCCCCCCCCCCCCCCTCACTCACTTCAATCCGCCTGCCGCCGTTCAAAGCGCCATCTAGATTTTCGTTTCGTAACTACGCGTTCCAAAGAGCAGAGCTGAAGCGCCAAACGGCAATCACAATGCCGCCATTCCTCCCGCAGGGGCCACTCGAGGAACTGCACGCGACATCTATTTTAGCTTTAATTGGCCATTTCGAAACCGAAACAGATACGGTGGAAGGGGCTTCGGGGGTGCCAGCACCGTCTCCCAAGCGGACGCGCCGCGAAATATCACCGAAGTTAAGGTGCACCTAGGTCGGGACGCGCTACTTGAAATCACCACTGAGGCATGCTTGTATAAAACCATCATTAATTGTGCTGCGAAACCTTGTAAACTTCAGATATTAAAAAAGATCACGCGCGCCTCATTTTGTACTAAACTCCAATAAAAGTTACTACAAAAAGAGCTTTTCCGTTTGTTTTTACGTTTCTAGTAACGTTAAAACGTACGTATCCCGATTCCCATAGAATACACAGTTACCAAAGCAGCTATCCGGCGGCGAGTCGAGCGACGCCAGGCGAGTCGTGGTGAGTGGGGCGGGGGGGAGGGTACTGTTCGTGCATGCAGCGCCTACAGCGGTTCCGTAACTGAGCTAATCTAATAACATTGGTGCCGACGACGTCCGAGCCACGGTCCAAACAGCCCTAGTGGGCGCCTTGCTTCCGTGAAGACTGGATATTTTTTCCGGCGGGCACAGAATGCTTTGACAGCATGCTTGTTGATGATTCGAATTGCAGGAGGTGGATAACAGGACAACCAACCAATGCACAGCAAATAGGTCGAGCACGTCACATTGGACAACGGTGGTCGCCGCCATGTTAGAATAAAATTAAGCTAAGCCGGCCGAGCTACAGTTTAGTACACAATGCACTCCAGCATGGTTTATTGTAATTAACATATATATATATATATATATAACCAGTTTATTTTTACATTTGAAAGTTCAAATGCAAGTCGACTAAGACAAGCACATTCACGTTGCGTCAGAGGAGTTTGTCGGAACCACTCTGGTCGAACCAACGAACATTGCCGCATCGCCACCGCCATCGTAAAGCGCGAGACACATGCGCGTCAGAACTGTCCGATCCGACATGCGAACCGCCGGAACGACGTTCAAGGGCGAGGGTTTTCGTCGCACTGGAACGTCGGACGGGGTCTCCGTGCGGCGCCGGCGTGCGTCCAACTTGCTAGATATCGCCGCACGGCTGTCCGATTTTCGGAGGGCAGCAGCCAATGGCAGCACGGATGGCGCGAAGGTCATGTTGTCACGTGACTTTCGGCCTGATCGGCCGAGGAGGCGCTTTGTTGTTCGGGCTGTTCGGGGTTGCAGATCTCCCCCTCTTTTACATCGCCTACACACACTGTGACACACACATGTGTCGGTGCGCGGTGAAGGAGATGGACGTAATCGAGTTTTCTAGCGCGCGCACAAAACAAGCTGCTGTTCTCGCGCGTGAGAGCAAGCCGTCCTTCTGGGTCCGATCGAGGCCGTCGAAACCCGAATGTACTCCGTTTCACCTTACGATGAGGAGCAACGGACGCTACGAGCCATTCTAATGCCGTGTGAGTGTCACGTGAACTTCGGGAGAGACGCAGCAATGCGCGGTGTGCGTAGTCACGTGATTTGTACGCAGTGCTCGCTTCGCTGGGATGGCTCCTAAAGTACGCTGCGGGCCATCGCGATTAAGTGATGTTGAGCAGAAAAGTAACCTCACCTAAAATCTCTACACACGCACACTTTAATAGAATGTAATTAAAATATTATGTTTGTTTTAAAGTCAGAAAAACAAGATGGGTGAGGGAAGTATTTTAGTTTTCTAGGCTAGGTGGCACGAGCTACCGCCCGTTATATAAATAGCCATTAGCATTCATCCATCCATTCGGTAGAAGGATACCCGAAACTGGGCGGAGCTAAACGAAGCGACGCAACGACGCGTCGGACACCATGTGTCGCAAACCGTCCTGTGCGGCGATTCGGAGCAGCCATCTTCCCGACAGTTCGCACGCCGGATCGGACAGTTTTGACGCGCATGTGTTTCGCGCTTAAGAAAGCCCTTGGCGTTGGATCTCGGCGGCAGCGGACGTGCTTTCAAGCTGCGGTTGACTTCCGAAGCTGAGTACTTTTTTGCTTGGTATTTTGGTGTTTAAAGCATACATGCTATAATAGAGGTATTTTTAATTTGCGGCAGGTTACGCGATTTAGGTTAGCCTAGGCGGTTGGGGGGGGGGGGGGGCATGAGGAGGTAGAGTAAGGTCGGTCTTTGTGTAGATTTCGGCGGGCTCTTTCTTTGTGATACACGCGTGGGTTTTTGGGTAGCTAGGCGATGAGTAGAAAAATATCAAAGGGGACCTGAACATGTTGGAGTGCGGAGAGAGCAAGTGGTGGTGCTATTTAGAAGAAACAGACTTCGAGAGCGTAGCTGAAGCCGAGAAAAGTTTCGTCGCTTGACAACTTTGCGAGAAGATTAAGGAAGGCTCGAGAAGGCTAGAACGAAAGTGGAAGGATAAATTCGAAGAGATGAAGGAGGAACTCAAGGAAGAGCGGGAGAAGCGGGTCCTGCTTGAGACACAGGTCACTGAGTTGAAGAGGGGCGAATCCGAAGTGAAATGGCAGGCTCAGCTTGACGAGGAAAGGGAGAAGCGGGCAGAACTTGAGAAGCACGTGGAGGAGCTCAGGCAGAGGAAGCTTAAAAGGCAGGGCTAGAAGATGGAAAAAAGGAGTTATGGGATAGAGTGGAGCGCGTCATTGGTGTAATTAGAGCAGACTTGTGCCTATCTCAAATACTCTACTCAAGATACTGTATCTTAAATACTTTTTGGAGTATCTTAGTATCTTGCAAATACCTTTGACGGAGAGTATTTAATACTCTATTTAAATTACAATTCTGAGTATCTTGTACACTTTATCTTAAATACATTTTTGACATTCCGCCATTTTCCGAGTTGTTCGGTAGGAAGTGGTGTGGGCGTGGCACGAGCAAACGTGAACATTCTTTCGAGCAACCGAATCCTGTTGCTAGCTCCGATTAGCTACGGTGACTTTAACTGAGCTCGTGAAAATATCGCTTTTTTGCCAGCTGTGACTCATCTTTCAGCCCAAAGTTCGTACAATGAAGGTTCTCCCCTCGCCTTCCCAAAGGTGCCTTTTGTTTGTATAAAGTTTCCCCAAAAAAAATCCTCAAACAAAAGGTGTGGTTTTACGGAAGTAAAGATGCCACCCTGACCCTGAGGCGCAAGCAGACCGGGAAACGACCAGCGAGAACAATGCAGACTTGAGTGTCACGAAAATAACAAATAGTAGAAGAAAATGAGAAGTGGACTCACAAAAAAGTAGACATTTTTGTTTCGCTTTTTGTATATTTGACCCTGCTAAGGCAAAACGTCGAGGTTTTTTTTTTTTTTCTTTTATTTATGTTGTCAGTCCGGCACTTATTGCTCTCGCGAACACTGTCTGTAAGCGAACATTGATAAGCAGAGAACAGTACAGGAAACGAACTAGGAGCTGGACGCCTATAAAGGACCACCAGACTCGGATTTGCGGCAGTGGGCTCGGCACGAGCCACGAAGCAACTATGACTCAACCACCCGTCCTTTTATATCAGGTCCTGACAACGTTGCTGATTTGCGCGGATCTCGGAGCGCCCAGGAACCAGCGCATCACCGGTGCTTCCCATGGCGGCAACGCAGGAAGAAGCGTCGACCAGATTGCGGATCTGCTATAGTAGGTTACAAGTCAAGAAGGTAGCGGCAAATGCCCCACAAAGGGAATCATATATCCCTCCGCCACCTCCGCATCCAAGAGCGTCCCATCGTTTCCGTGACGTTGCGGCCAACGCGCGAGGAGGGTCGTGCCTTTCTGTACATATTTGCTTTATCTCTCGACTTTGACTTAGCATTGTGGAAGCCACGAGAGGGAGATTAAGTCTTCCCCCTTCAGATGGAAACAAAGACGACTTTCGGGGATTAGCTTCCCCCTCCGATTGATACAAAGGCTGCTTTCAGGGGCTCGGTTCTTCCTTCGATGAATACAAAGGCCGCTTTCTTAAAAAGTGGGGGTCGGAGACAAGTTGGCACCACTCTGTGGCCATTATCTATCCATTGAAGCGGAACAAGGAGCGTTTCCAGTGAACTCTTCTTTCGATTGCGGAGGGATTTGAAACCGGCGCACCACGCTTGTGGGAGGAGCTTCTCCTACCTTCTTAACTTGTAACCGACTATAGATCGGCACGCGCCGGCCTTGCAACAGTCATCATCACACCGGAACCCATCACCTACGGCGCTGCAGGCGCTGCCTATAAAGGACCACCCGACTCGGATTTGCGGCAGTGGGCTCGGCACGAGCTACGAAGCAACTATGACTCAACCACCCGTCCTTTTATATCAGGTTAGTTGGAAAACTGTTTCCAAATGCTACAGAAGTAGTAGTCGGTTTCTGATAGTTGTGCCGAGCCCAAGGCGCTGTCTGCTTTTGTTGATGGATTGTGCATGCACGCTTAGCCTTTTGGTTTGTGGGGACATCGAGGCAAACCCAGGCCCGACTACACAAGAACTCTTAGAGAAAATAAGTACTAATGTTGAAACACTGCTAAAGCGCACAAGCAGTCTAGAAGAGAAACTGGAAACTTTGAACACAAGGATTACAGCGACAAAATCCCGGTTAGAGACACAGGCCGATTCACTTCGTCAATATGTTCAGACCTTAGAACAAAAAATTGACGATTTGGAAAACAGGGAACGTAGAAATAATCTAATCATATACGGACTAAACGAAACGATAAACGAAAACCAGTCTGACCTTCAAAATATGGTGCTCAACGAGGTATTCGGGGATAAGTTGGGATTAACCATAACCAGTATGGAGCGTATCCATCGGCTTGGGAAACCCAATGACCGTTCCCAACGTCCTGTAATACTAAAACTGATGGACTATCGCGAAAAACAACTCATACTTCAAAATGGAAAGAAACTGAAAAACACCCGTATCTCAATAGGCGAAGACTTCTCTTTTCGTGTGCGTAATATCAGAAAATTACTTTGGAACAATTCACGTATAAATAGGGATAATGGAGACAAGGTCTCCTTAACCTATGATAAGTTAAGAATAAACAGGGCACTGTACACCTGGGACTACGAAAAGAATGATAAGGTACTGCTAAACCAGCCGATGGGCCAGCCAGTGGACCAACCGGTTATCCACAACCGGGGAGGGACGTCGGATGCACCAGCACACCAACACCCGTCAAGTTCAAAAGCGTGACGTAGTTCACAAACAAAACAAAGAGAACTGAGACTTGTATCCCTTAATGCAAGAAGCGTTATTAATAAAACAGATCAACTGGAGGCTGTGGTGATTGCTTATGACCCGCACGTTATAATGATTACCGAAACATGGTTGCACAGCGAAATCCAAGATGCAGAGGTGGTGCCCCCGAACTACAGATTAATTCGAAAAGATAGAAGCTCCCGAGGGGGTGGAGTTGCCATAGCCATCAAGGATAACCTTATCTGCCATGTTATGAGCGAGATCGATAACTCCGAAAGCATATGGTGTAAAATAAATTTTTATGGACTGTGGCTAACGCTTGGAACGGTGTACAGAAAACCCGGTTCATCACCGGATGACTTAAGTAATATCCTTCAGTTTTTATTAACACATACTACTAAACAGAGCAGGATTATAATCGGAGGCGATTTTAATGCTCCCAATGTAATTTGGTCGGATGACGGTGTGGCCTGCCACGGAACTAGTCTACCTGATGTGCTTATTGATATAGCATTTAGTCGGTGTCTTCGACAGTCTGTCGAAGAGGCCACGCGCATTACTGAAACATCGAGCACATTGTTGGACCTCTTACTCGTTAGTAAACATTTTGACCACTGTAGAGTAAATGTTCATGAGGGCATCTCGGATCACGAGTTAGTATTCCTTACGTGCGATCTTAACGTTTCTCAAAGCGCCCCGGCTGAAGTGAAGCAGTATTACGATTACGACAGAGCAAATGATGAGTCAGTTATTGATTACCTAGAAGAGCACCTTGATGGGTTCGATGAGGAGACTGATGTAAACGAGATGTGGTTAAAATTTAAGAGCATTACAAATCACTGCCTATCTAATTACATACCCCAAAAAAACTAAAACGATAAAACGCAAAAACCCATGGATTACCAGAGACATTTTGCAGGCTAAACGTAAACTGAAAAGACTTCGTAAGTCCCGCTCACCTGCTATTCCTGAACAAAATGGAAAACTAAAATCAATGATAAAGCTAGCTAAAGAAGCATATTTTACGAAGTCATTGCCTGATTTCATTACATCGTCTCCTGAAAAATTTTGGCGTTATCTGTCCCCTCCAAGGTCTAACATCACGCAGATGCGCATTGATGATAACGTCGTGAGTGACAGGAGCAAAATTTCTTTCGAGTTTAATCGCTATTTTCAGTCCGTTTTTTCAACTGAGATAAGCGAATCGAACACCATTCCCAGCGATGAAAGATCTGACGCGTACAGCTTCATATCAGAACAGGGTATTGTGTCACTGCTGTTATCACTTAACGTAAAAAAATCGACTGGCCCAGATGGCCTACCAAACATGTTTCTTAGGAGATATGCTGAATGGGTTGCTAAATATTTTACGTGTATCTTTTCGAGGTCATTCAGGGAATCTGTAATACCAGACGACTGGTTAATAGCAAGAGTTGTACCAGTTAAAAAAGATGGTAAACGGGACTCAATTGAAAATTATCGCCCCATTTCTTTGACTTGCACGTCGTGTAAATTATTGGAGCACATAGTAAACAAACAGTTAATATCTTTTCTTGATGAACATGACATACTAAATGGAAATCAACACGGTTTCCGTAGAGGGTTATCTACAACAACGCAACTAATTGAATGTTACCATGAAATATCCCGTCATGTAAATGATCGTTTACAAGTGGACGCCATTTTTATCGATCTATCAAAAGCGTTTGATCGCGTACCTCATCACAAGTTAATTAATTTACTCATTGTCCTCGGTGTTCCTTCATTATTAATAAAATGGATAAGAGCATACCTTACAAATCGGCAGCAGTTCGTAGATATCGGTGGTACTCCTTCCGATTTGTTAAGTGTATATTCAGGGGTTCCACAAGGTTCTGTGTTAGGGCCATTGCTTTTTCTGATATACGTTAACAGCTTGTTTACTATTAACAGTAACGGGCCAGTAAAAATAAGAATGTTTGCTGATGACTGCATAATATACACTCCTATAACCTCCGTGGATGACCAGATTAAACTGAATAATACCTTATCTAATATTTCGGCATGGTGCAGCGAAAATAACATGAAAATCAATACCGGAAAAACTAAATACATGCATATTACAACAAAAAAGAATGCATTGTGTTTTGATTATGAGCTTGATGCAGTTAAGCTTTCCAAAGTTGATAGCTACAAGTACTTGGGCGTGATTATCACGAGTGACCTAAAATGGAACAAACATGTGGACTATATAAAAAACAAGGCAATAAAAAAACTCTGGTATCTGCGAAGAAGGCTGTTTAGGACACCTCCTTCGGTTAAGACTCTTGCGTATAAAGCTCTAGTAAGACCGACCCTAGAGTACGCATCCGAAGTCTGGGATCCCTGGCAGGTCACACTTTCAAGGGAGCTTGAAAACGTACAGTCACTGGCAGTGCGCTCAATCTTTTCTGACTGAGTACTACATCTGTTACGACGCTGAAACGACAGGCTGGTTTGCAGCCACTAAAAAACCGAAGAATGTTCCAGCGCCTGAAATTGTTTTTTTCAAATATACAACAATATTATTAGAATTGATAAATCCAAATATGTGAAGCCGAAAAGCTACCGGCTAGATCGCCTGCACCACCCGAAAGTTTTAACCGCCATTGATGCCCGTATAAATATTTTTAAACAGTCATTTTTTGTTCAGGCGGTAGAGTTGTGGAATAAACTTCCTGCTAGTGTCGTTGCACTGGAATCCCTTTCTGAATTCGAGAATGCCATAAGCGTATTGTTTGACCTGTAAGTGTGACCCTTCTTGTGGGTGTATGTGTGAATGTATATTTTTGCGGTGAGGTTCCCAAAGGTTGATTTTCAAAGCGGTGCTTGAGCTGTATATATTTGTGGTGCGGATCCTGGAGATTGCTCTGAATGTTAATATTTGAAAGCAGTGTTGTATTTGATTTCCGTGCTTGTATTACCCCCTCCTGCCTTGGCCCTTGAAGGGTCTGGCAGTATTGTGAAATAAATAAAAAAATAAAATGCCAACAAAGTGTCCCCCGACGTTGAGTGCTTTTCTGAACGCAACCTACTTGAAGAAGGTGCGACTACTGCCGTGGCTATTATATGGGTTCTCTTTGTTATTCATTCACTCATATCCGTGTCCCAAGTTCGTTTATAGTGAACTCCCCGTATAGGGAATATGGATTGTAGTTAAACGATGCGTCTAAGGTGCGCCGCAGGATGTGATATTCAGCGATGTCACTATTGGCGAAGCGTTCTGACCCGTTTGTCCCCAACACACCTCGGTGTTTTCCCAACACAAGGCCTGTGCACATGCCCATAGGCCTTATGGGCATGTTCGTGTCATGGTTTTTAATAGAGCGCAAGGCACAGTAATGAAAAAATACAGACAATTAGTGATCTGCCGTTAAGTGCCGGATCTCCCCCGAAAGCAGTCGTCAGGGGATGCGAACTTGACCCACTTGGGCTTTTGTGCTGAGCTGGGCACTGTGCATGCTGCATTGTTCATGCAGGCCGGAGTGGTAACAAAAGAGCCCCTCTTTCCCCTCACCGGAGAACACGAACTCCAGCCGAACGCTGACGCCGCGTTCGGTTAAGTCAGCCGAGTGCTGAGCCATTGTATTTGTTGTCCCCATCCATCTAGTTCTAAAGTTAACCGCTTGGGGCGCCACGGTCTGATCTCCTCCCCAATAGTTAAAGCGACCTCTTTCTTGTTGTCCCAGAAATGTTTTGTAACATCTATCAGTGATATTGCCACGCGCGTTGCCCAGCGAGCGCATGGCCGAATGGTTACCGCGCTTGGCTCTCGCGCGGAGGCTCCGGGTTCGATACCGAAAAGCCGACCTCTCTTTTATTTATTCCTTCAACTTGACATTCTGGTAAGTTCGAGAATTTTGTTGTCTGGTCGAGTTACGAAGGTTCTACGCGCCGAACGTTCTACGCCGAATGTTCCAGAAACCCACGCGGGTACAAAAGGTGCTCCGAGTGGCGGTCCAGAGTCAGTCTCGTCCCAGCGGTAGATCTTGCTGTTTCGCCGACATCGACGCCTGCGACGCTAGCCTTTCTCTATTTTGTTTTTGGAACAAGTTCGCCCCCTTAAACGTTTAGTTTCTTTAGTTATTCGCCGCCTCATCATTTATCATTCGGGACAATATTTTGCTCTTTATAGTCGGACTGCATAAAATAGCCCAACGATACTTTTTTTCCCCGTTTTGTGTTGTTGCGTGCTAATAAACCATTCTGATAACCCAGATTTGCGTAGCTGCATAATTGTCGTTGTCAATGACGTCGATACAATTTAAGCAATGCGGAAGTATCTCCAAAAGTAACTGAAATACATTTCTAAGTATTTGTACTCTACTCAAGATACTTTACAGTGAAAGTAACTTGAGTAGTATTTTAAATACCTTATGAAGCAGGTATTTAGTAACTTAACTTAAATACTTTTATCGAGTATTTTGTCCAACACTGAATTAGAGAAGAGAAGTGGATGAACGAGGAAGGACAAGCAATGATGGCAGAATTGCAGGGCATTCTCAGAGTAGAGGTCGAGAAGAGGGTCGACCCACAAGCACAGTGGGAAGAGATTAAGAATGAGTCGACAGCGACGGTAGTACCTCTGGTTCAAGGGGCCAAAAAGCAGGGAGCGAGCACTGCGGGCACGAAGGAGGTTCCAAGGACATAAAGTGAAGCCGCGCAAAAGGAGAAGGAAACGGCTGGATGGGTAGAGCCCAACCTGCTAGCGGTGGTAAATGGAGGGGGAGCAGTGTAGTGCCATAAGAAGGAGGGCAGCCGTCGGCTTTTGGGAGAGTCCCAGTAGTGAGAGACTCCAACGTGGCAAGGATCGTAGAGGGACTGCGAGGCAAGGTGAAAGAGGACAGGAGGGTGCGAGTAGAGGCACAGCCATGAAAATACATGTTAGATGCCTTTGCCAAAGCAGAGGAGGTATTATGGTACAACATGGAGGGCAAAAACCTAGTGTTGATCCGCGCAGGTCTCAACAACGTGTTGAACGGGGAGGAGCCAGAACCAGGGAAAACAAATACAGGTCGGACCGGGTAAACTAAGAGCGGCCAGTGAGAGGGTGCATGCGGAAATATGCACGATCCCACGTGTCCGGGAACAAAATCTTGACATCGAGAGGCGGGTCATGGAGGCTATCGGGGTGATTAATGGGATGAGCCGACGGCTTGAGTGCGGCGTAAAAGGGATAAACTGGGAAGTTAATGCGGCTGGCTCCTGCCTCTTTACACGGGGTGGAATCCACTACAGTTCAGACACAGGTAGGAAAGTGAGAGAGAGGCTGGGTTGGCAAGTTGAAGCTTTTTTGGGACCCCACAGAACCCGAAAGGCACCGGTGTAGATGTACCAGTACCATTTGTACCGGTACCAGAGTCGGGGGAAGCTCCTGGGCGCCAAAGTCAAATTTGGGGGTTTTACGTGCCAAACCAACGACGGGCATCTGGCACGCCCCAGCGGAGGACAGAGGATAAATTTGGACCACCTGGGGATCTTTCGACGTGAAACCGAAAGCTCGGCTACACGGCGCCTCCTCCACAATAAGCCGCCGTCAGATTGCGGGGTTCCTGAGCGTGAGTACCGCAAGAGCAGCAGGGTGAGCAGGAGGCAGTCCCGTAGACGTAGGAGAAAAAATCAGCTGAAGATAGGGTTCATAAACACCCAGGAAGGTAGAACCTAAATAAAGTGGGAGCAGATTGGTGAACAATCAGAGGCCGAAACTTTTAGAGTGTATGGGGTTGCAGAAACGCACCTTAGGGATGAGGAATAACCACTGTACATACCAGGCTACTCCTGGATGGGATGCAACGGAAGGGGAGGTGAATGCAAAGATGGAGGTCTAGACATGTTCATTAAAGGAAAAGACTGGGAAAGAAAGAAGAAAAGCTGCACAGAACATTTACGGCTGAAAGGTAGGGTAAGAGGTCTAAACACTCTTCAGGGCTTTGCATACCTGAAAACAGGAAATAACTCAAGGGAGGAAAATGAAGAACACTTTAAATGTATATCGAGGGATATGTGAGAAATGGGTCTTAATCGGAAAATAATTATCATAGGAGACATGAATGACCACTTAGAAGAGTTTGACGGATTCGCAGATCCCACTAGAAACCTGTTAGAAGATATATGTGAGGCTCTGGACCTAGTGTTAGGTAATGCACAAGTAAAATACTTCTGCAAAATAACGTGAGAACGAAACAACTCACACTCAACAATAAAATACTGCCTCATGTCCCACAAACTGTATGACAGATTTGTAAGCATGGAAATAGATGAGGAAGGAACAAAAAGCTTAGGGAGGGACCACAAGGAATTAATATTAAATTTGGCACATCCAAACCAGAACGAGTGGGCAAACCTAACAACGTGAAGCTCAAATACAAAAAGTATCGAAAAGCATTAATAATATGTGTATCGGAACAACCAGAAAGGAAGTGGACGTATGGGGATCTAATAAGAATCTTTAAAAGAAAATTAGGGGAGCATCAAATTGAACAAAGAGAAAAGCAAAAACGAACAAGCAAACCAAAAAGCTGGTGGGATAAGGAGGCCAAAGCAGCCATATTGCGGCGCCAAGATGCATCTAGGGATTATAGAGGGGCAAAAAAATTGGAGCCTTGCCAGCTGAAGTAGCTTCAAAATGGGAGAACTTCCAAGAGCGGAAAAAAAAAGGATCAGCTTTACTACAGGCCAAGATTGGAAGTGCAGGAGTGCAGTGGATTATGGAAATAAATAAAATATATAAGAATGCGGCAAAAAGGTTTTGGGAGAACATAAAAGTGCAGGAGAGAAAGATAGATGGTATCCAACACTTACTGACCACACAGGAGGGGAGAAGAGTAGAGGGGGAGGAGGCACGTGAGTATTGTAAGCAGACAATCAAAGAGGCTTCTCCCAGCTTGAACAGAGGGAGGCCGTGAACAGCACGGTCAGCAGCAGTGTTGAGGAGGAACAGAATTGTGTAACGATGGAGACGACTACATAAGAATGGGACTAGCAGAAAGTAAGGTTCCAGAAGGTAAAGCCACAGGCACAGACAACATACCCATGGAACTCATAAAGACACTAGAAAAAGACAAGCAAATTGAATTTACGGCATGTGATTAACCAAGTCATTATGGAAGGAGAGGTACCCAATAATTGGAAACTAAGTAAAATGAGACTAATATATGAGGGCAAAGGAAACAAAGACAGCATTAAGCCATCTCGCCCGATAACGGTTACTTCAGTTCTATACAGATGAGCTATGCAGATAGTAATGCGTACAATGGAGCAGTGAACAGGATATATGCAAATACTGGGCGAGCTCCAAAGTGAATTCCGAAGAGATGGAAGACTGGAAGATAATTTATTCGTCACCACTGAATGTATAGAAATAAAAAGAAAGAACCAAACTCCCTTATGGTTAGCCTATTTGTACGATAATGTGAACCAGGAAAAACTCTTAGGTCAGCTGAAGGAGTATAAATTAAATACAAATTTGGTTAGGTTTCTTCAGCAGGTGTAAACAGACAATAGGGTAGTGATGACATGGTAAGCAGAAACTACACAACCCGCAGCAATAAAAAGAGGACTCAGGCAGGGCTGTCCAGTGTCACCTCTGCTCTTCATGATATATCTCAGTAAAATGGAATCGCAATTAGAGGACTGCAACTTAGGTTTTAATGTGAGTAATATGGAAGGAGAGAGAAACGTAGTACAGGTAATACTAGGACTGATGTTTGCAGATGACATAGTACTCATGGAAGATAACCAGGATACGTTACAGGAACTAGCTGTAATATGTGGAGAGAAGGGGACACATTGGGCACGAGTTTTAGTATTGACAAGTCTGGGGTGAAACGATGAAACGATGAAAAGAGGGAACCCCTGAGGATACAAGACATTGTAATAGATCATGTAGGAGAATACAAATATCTGGGAGTATGGCTAAATGAGGAAAGGAAACATCTAGAGGAAAACCAGGAAAATATAATTAGAAAAGGGAAAGAAATTCATCTGTTAGGAAGCTCAAGGCACTGTGAAACTATGACAGATATGAAGTGGTCAGAGGTATATGGAAAGGAGTGATGGTACCAGGACTTTCCTTTGGAAATGCAGTACTGGGCATGAAATCTGAGGTTCAATCAGGATTAGAAATTCGACAAAAAAGCATAGGCAGATCGGCGTTTTGAGAATATGGAAAAACACGTAATGAGGGAGTACAGGGGGACATGGGATGGTCGCCTTTTGACAACAGGGAGGCAATTAGTAAGTTGAAATTTGAACAAAGGTTGACCAAAATGGATGATACACGATGGGCACGGAAGGTATTCAAGTACTTATACACGAAAACGTTACACACAGAATGGACAAAACGAACCCGAGAGCTTACATTTAAATACCTACACACTGGTGATGTGGCTGAACAGACTCTTTCAGTGAAAAAAGGGTTGAAGGAGGCAGAGAGGAAAATGCTGGAGGGGAGGATGCAAGAGAAGTCAGCTTTGGCAGTGTGCAGGCCACAAAAGCAGGACATAAGAAAGGAAAACCTGTTTGACAATTCACCGGAAAGGGCTTTGCTGTTCGAGCCAAGAACGGGAGTTTTGAGGACGAGGACGTATAGGGCTAAATTTCAGGAGACAGACACATTATGTGCCGCCAGCCATAATGATGACGAGACACTAGAGCACGTGGTTCTAAAGTGCACGGGGCTTCGCCCTGCCCTTTCTGAAGGGGTAACGGGTTTGCGGGGGCCTGGGTTTGACTGGTGACGACGGAAATACGGAAGAGAAAAGGATTACAGTGACAAAGAGACGATTATAAGATTGGTGGAAATTATCTAGGGAAAATTAAATAATGGACGACTATCTACCACAGCTGGGGAAAGGCGGGACAAACGAAATTTGGGACTCCACCCCGCGTGGCTCCGGCCCAAAGTCTTAACCCTCTCTCCTAGTGGGTCCGGGGATGGACTAACGCCGAGAAGGTTTGATTAGAGGAAAATTGGCGACTTCCTCGCCAAGGAGAAGAGGCAGGAAGGTGATGTTTTTAGTTTTTTTGGCCCGATCCCCCGAAGGTCATTCTGGTGATATCCCACACTGCCTGGTGATAGTTAGGGGGAGAAAAATGGTTTTAAAAAAGCTGGAGGAATCACGTTTCTGTCTTTTTAGACTTAGGCTAGATGACGCAGGGTACCACCCGTTGCAAAGGACGGACTGATGGAGGGACTGACGGACTGTCACCTGCAGGCCCGCCCACCCGCCCGCCTGCCCGCCCGCCCTTCGCAGACGTGCAGTGCTTCCCGCCCTGCTTAAGGGAGAAGGTGTATAGTATTCCTCTTGTGTGCCAAGCCGAGACATCGGTCAGACGGGACGCAGCGTGAATGACCGTCTGCGGGAGCACGGCAAGGAGATATCGTCTTTTTCTCTGGACTCCTTTGAACCAGTCGTAACTCAAGACAAAAACGGCCCCTCGTGCACCCCCAAGTTCTCAAAAATAAAAATTGTAGGTGGGCACAAATCTCGAATCGGCAGGGAAATCCTTGAGTCTCTACATATCAAACCTTCCGTTTCTAACCTGCCCAGCCCATCCCTTTCTTTTTCAGATCGAGAGATTCTCTTCCTGCGGGGCGAGAGGGTTCCTCCAAAGACATAAACGATTCCTAAATTTCCCTATCTCCTGCTCTTCTTCTCCGCGTCATTTCCCCCTTCCCCTACTCTTCCTCCCCCAAGAGGGCACTGCCGACACTCGGGGCTGCGTGTAACGGTGACGTCTCGATTGACATACAGCAGACCCCACCTTCCGCCGTGCACGCATAGCTGCGAGCAGGGTCACATAGCTCACACTTCTCAGACCAAACAGCCTCCCTCTCTGCCTCCGCGACACCCCATCAAGCTTCAGGAGGCGAAGTCGAGCCAGTAAACGTTTTGTTGAAAGTCGGAAGCCCGTCTTCTCTGTCTGGCTGCAGTCGTAGACTTATTAAATTTATCGAACGATTTTATTTCTGGAAAAATGTACATATGCTGAGTTTTTCAAGGCAATGTACAGTGAGTAACCAGGTAGCGGTTTTCTTATTTGTTGCTGTTCGTGGCAGCCGACACGACCTGTTCTGAAGAACGCACTGAGGCCCTATCGTGATCTGACATTATTGTCGTATTGCTCGTATTTGTACACAGGACAAACATGAGCTTCACTTCCTCTTCGGTTGGAGAGGCAAAAATAAAAATCCAGAAATTTGCAAGCCGTGTACTCAGTGCGTTTTTTCCCATTTTCACTACTGCGAGAGGTGGTAAATTCGCGCCGATAACTGAAACGATAACAAAAGAATCGTTTTTATGTCCTCCTCTAATAGACGGAAGCTCTGTTAAAAAATGTGCAGCATTTACGGACGCCCTTGATTTTCATTGTTCCGTTCACGATTAAACTCTTCTCTTTGAACAAAGAATTCGGCACACAAACCCCTATATCAGGTGAAAAACCCAGATTCCGTCCTGAAGAACCCTGCGCCCCCGGAGCTTTTGTTGAAAGATGAACCTATCACGGAGACAAGGTGAAACTTGCGAAAGGAAGTGATCATACGGTCAGTAAAAAGTCACATCCCCCCCCCCTCAACACACCGCTCCAAACGCCCTCGTAAATACTGACCTTTTAAGCTAAAACCGAAGTTGGAAAAATGAATCCTGCGAATGTTTACCGGTTTTATTTGGTTTAAGCCGACAACGCTGAACCCTAAATATAGCGTGTGGATTTTAAAAAAGAATGCTTGTCTCAAAGTAGACACTGTAAAGAAAGGGAGGGTCCATGCCAATTCGTCGAAAGCCAACTCGTCGACAGCCAAATTGTCGAATTCATTCTCTTGGGAGCAAGTTCGGAGTGAATAGTACACTCGATGCGAACATCAAGGCTCCCTGGGCAGTACCGAAGCCCCCACTGGTGCGTATTCTGGCTATTTCGCGAGCAGTTCTGCTCATTTTGACGCGAGAGTTTGCTGGTGATATCGTCTACAATAAATTAATCAATCGAACAGCAAGTTAAAAGAAAAAAAAGCGTGTGCGGCAACAGTGTGCTCAGCCCATGCTGTACGGCATCAGCATTGAAGCTGTGGCCTGTTTCTGCTTCACCGGTTGCCACTGGATCGAGGCCTTCGTCGGCAATATTCTGTGAATTTAACTGAGATGAAGAGCGCGCTTGAAGTGGCTACATGCGTGCTGTTTAGTCGCTGTGCTGTTTTGTCAGCGTGCTGTTTTGGCACGTGCTCTTCTGTCGCAGTGCCGTTTTGACGCTGTGCTGTTTTGTCGCGTGCTATTTTGACGTGTGCTGTTTTGTAGCCGTGCTGTTTTAACGCTGTGCCGTTTTGACGCGTGCTGTTTTTACCGTGCTGTTTTGTCACGTGCTGTTTTGTCGTGTGCTGTTCTGTCGCGTTCCCGATTTTCTACTTTGGATTTCTTAATTTTTTTACGGACTTGTGCTCGCCGCGTTGATTCGTCGCGGTTGGCCATATCGCGTCGTGTTTTTCTTTGTTCCTTTGGTTTTTTGTGCGCTGTCCTATCTTCGCGGTCTGCACGTCGCTGACGGTGTGGTTTTCCTAGCGTAGTTTTTGGCGCGTCTTTTTTCTTCCCTCGTGTTCGCGTGTGCTCTCTTTTCCCTTGTCGCGCGTTCTTTTTTTTCTTTCTTCATGCCTCCCAATGAGCAAGCCCAGGACCCGTCCGAGCACGGAGACTCCAGCGACGAGGAGCTCAGTCCATCGACGGCTGAGGTCCTGGCGCTCATGGCACGGATGTCCGCCCCCCTCCAGTTGGTGACGGAGCGCCTGGCAACCGGCATGGGAGGAGCCGGCGGCCAGGTGCAGCAGCGTGGGCCCGAGCTCCACCCTCGGCTCACGGTCCCCGTGTACACGGGGTTCGACGACAGGAAGTCCGTCGCCGACTACCTGGAAGAGCTGGACGTCTACGCCCGAGCGTCCGACGCCTCGGAGAGCTACGTGCTCTAGCGCATCCTGCCCCTCGCCTTACATGTGAGCGCGAGACGATGGTGGGTGTTGCAAACTCCCTTTCCGTCTCTAGAGGCGTTCCGCCGTAGCTTCCGAGAAGAGTTTCTGCCACCGGGGTACGAATCCCGAGTCCAGCGGGAGCTCGAACGACGTACCCAGCATCCAGAAAAAGGCCTCGTTGAATACACCCGGGCCATGCAGGAGCTGTTCAACCGAGCGGCGTAAGCTGCTCCCGAGTGGGAGAGGGTTGCACGCATCATCCGACAGAGCCACCCCCGTTACACGTCTATCTTCAGGGGCGGCGGTTCGAAAGCGTGGAAGACCTCGTTCGTGCGGCGCGCGGCGTGCAAGACATGATCCTGGTCAGCGTGGACTACCGGCCGCCGCTCCCCGCCACGGAAGCCCTCGAACCATCGTGCGCGTGGTCGCCACCTGCACGCACCGTCCTGGAACGCACCCCTCCGACTCACCGCCCACCCGAAGGACGGCGCCTACGCCTACTTTCCCCGCGCCCTGGACACCCTGGAGTGCACTCGGGATGGCGACGGGAGGTTCGGTGCTGCATCATCGGCTGGGGTGAGCGTGAGCTTAAATTCTCGAACGAGGGAAGCCCCAGGCGCCTGGGATGCGTCCCCCCAGAGCCCGCACTTGGGTGGAAGCCCGCCGCGGGTGCCGCGAAACCCCGAGAGGAGCCGGCTGCAGTTCCCGGACAGCGAAAGCTGGCTGCATGACCCTCGGCGAGATCTTCAGATGGCCGGAAGGCCCCAGCGTCAGCCGAGCGACAGCTGGCAACGTGGGAATGATCCGGCGGAGCCGAGAGGCAGCCGGCGACGTGGGAGTGAACGGGACAACGTGGGAACCCAGCGGCAGAATACTCCAGCTACAACTGCGGACAGCGTGGCCACTTCCGCAGCCAGTGCCCCCAACGGCGGCCCAGTGAGCAGCGAGAACCGCCTGACCAGGGAAGCCGAGGAGGCCCGCGGTGTTGAACCCGGAGACCTCGCCGCCAAAGGCCGCCACCAGCCCCGGGAAATGTAAGTCGCCGGCAATACTTCCTTCTTTATGTCGAGTACGACCTGCGAACCACAGTATAGAGCCTAGGATAACAATTTGTCTGCCCGGAGTTCTTTTCGCCGCCCTGTTAGATACCGGCGCGAGAGTTTCGCTTATCGGCGACGTAGTTTTCGAACTCTGCAAATCAAGAAAGGTTAAGCTCCGTTGATCGAGCACGCTTTTGCAGTTAGCGTTAGGCGCGCCAAAAAAAGCAGCAGGCGCAGTAAGGCTGAGGATTTCTTTCGACGGAAAAACGCGGCGTCAGCGTTTTCTTTATCTGCCCGGATTGGCCGTGCCTATTATCTTGGGCCGAGACAAAATTCTTTCGCCTTGCAGACGAAAGAATTTCGCTCGACTTTGCTGCCGGCGGGTATCGGCTGGGCGACCAGTCACACGTGACCCCCGTCACCAGACGTGAAGACTGCGTCACCGGCGAAACCCTTCCGGCCCACTACATAGCGCGGCCAGCTGCAGTTCTTCCTAATGGCATCCGAGACGCCCTCAACGCGTGCCCAGCAACCAGCTCGCAGAATCAGCAGCTCGAGAGCATCCTGCAGCCCTTCGCAACGATGTTCACGGAAACCCCGGTCAAGACCGACGTGTTGCTACACCGCATCGAGACTGGTGACGCCCGACCATTGCGGTGCAACCCTATGCCCCTCAGCGTCCACAAGCGAGCACTACTAGACGCAGCACTACAGGAGATGCTGGATACCGGAGCAGTGCAAGAGTCCCAGAGTCCGAGGACCTCTCCCGCCGCCTCAACGCAGTGACGGTGAGAGATTCATATCCCTTTCCTTGCATCGACTCGGTTATGTACGCGATTGTCAACGCGAAAGTTTTCACCACTCTTGACTGCAGTCGAGCTTTTCGCAAATCGAGATTGATCCAGAGGACGTGCCAAAGACGGCGTTCACTTGCCACAGAGGATTGTTTGAATTTACTCGCCTCCCCTTTGGCCTTTCCAATTCATTCGCTAGTTTCGAGCGTTTAATGGATATCGTTCTCGGCGACACAAAATATAACTTCGCCATGGCTTACATGAATGACGTCGTTATTTTTTCCCAGACTTTCGAGGAACACCTGAAGCATCTTGAGATCGTCCTCGAGCGCAAGCGCAACGCCGGCCTGACGATTCACCCCGGCAAGGTGCAGCTCGCATCACCACAAATTAACCTTCTTTGTTTTGTAGTGGACAATGGAGTTCTTCGCCCCAACGAGGACAAGCTCCGTGCTATCACAGAGTATCCGCAGCCACACGACGTCAAGAGTTTGCAGCGGTTTCTTGGATTGATTTGGTTTTATCGCCAGTTCATCCCTCGCTGCGCCGAGAATGCTAACCCGCAGAACTCGCTCTTGCGCAAGGGCGAAAAATGGCGGTGGGGGGAGGATCAGCGCGTCGCTTTCCTTCAGCTCTCGAAAGCAATCACCGACGTCGGCTCTTTGAAGTTGCCGGATTTCAACGAACAATTTCTCGTCCAAACAGATGCCAGCAACTCCGGCCTGGGCGCAGTCCTCCTTCGGGAACACGACAACGTTCTTCGCCCAGTCGCCTTCGCTCGCCGCACGCTGACAGCGGCCGAGCGGAACTATTCCGTGACGGAAAAGGAATGTCTAGCCATCATCTTCGTTCTCAAGAAGTTTAACATGTATCTCGATGGCGCTTCCTTTTCAGATACAGACGGATCACCAAGCGCTTTCCTGGCTGAAGAATTTGCAGAATCCAGCCAGACGTCTTGCACGATGGACTCTGACACTGCAAGCGTACGACTACACTATCGCCTACAGGAAAGGAGCAACTAATATTGTGTCAGACGCACTGTCACGGGCTCCTCTCCTGGTCCCTTCCACCGAGACGGAACCAAATTTGGTGGGATTAACCGACATCGTGGCCGGCACATCGTAGTGACGGTGGGGAACGTTGGTGAGCCGAGCAGACCTCCGCAAGGCCCAGCAGGAAGATGGACTTGTCGACGCGTGTGCGAGAGGCTTGCGACACGAAGAGCAAGCGGCACCGGAAGCGACGACGAGTACGAATCGTACCTGCTGAGCGAGGACGGACTTCTTCTCCGCTACATCCCCCAGGCAGAGGATGACAGCGATGGATCGCCTTTCCGGATTGTGATACCTCGGAAGCTGCGCAAATCATTCATCAGGTACTTCCATGATTCAGCATTAGCGGGTCACAGCAGCGGCGGTACGACTTACGAAAAGTTATGTCGTGTTGCGACTTGGCCAGGAATCAGGCAGGATGTACTGAAGTATGCTCGCAGTTGTCCCGTGTGTCAAAAGGCGAAACCTCGCGGAGGCCAACCACCAGGATTAATACAGTCAGTCGTTAGCCTGTCGCCTTAGAAGATTGTCGCATGTGATGTCATGGGACTGTTTCCAAGTAGTACTCGCGGAAATCAGTATCTACTCGTTGTGACTGCCCACTTCACCAAGTGGGTCGAACTGTTTCCCTTACGGAAGCTTCTTTCGCAGCGGATATGGGACTGCCTTCTGTCCGTCTTCACCAGATTCGGCTTTCCTGCAGAGCTCATCACGGACGGTGCTTCGAACGTTCGAAGCAAGATCTTCGTCGACACCTGCGCTGCACTTGGGATATGGCACAAGCTGACTTCGTTGTATCATCCGCAAGCCAACATCACGGAGAGGATCAACCGCAACCTCAAAATGATGTTGATTTCCCACACAGCCCGTCACAAAAACTGGGATGCCAAACTCGACGAGATGGCATTTGCAACGCGCACCACGGTCAACCGATCAACTGGTTTCACGCCTGCTCGTCTCAACTTTGGTAAGGAGCTAACCTTCCCAATGGAAAATTCATTTTTGTACACAGATGTTGCGCAAAATAGACGCCCATACGCGCAGTTCGCCCAGGACGTCCATCACCGCCTCTCGTCGGCGGTTTGTGAAGCCCGAGAGAACCTCGACGTCACTTGTCTTCAACAGGCCGCCCAGTACAATAAGGGCCGCCGCAACGTCCACTTTCAGGTTGGAGACTTGGTACTTCGTCGGACACATCCCCTCAGCGACGCGTTGAAAGGCTTCGCAGCATCCCTCGCCAACCGTTGGAATAGACCCTTTCGCATAACGGAAACAGTTTCCCCGCTGAGCTACCGCCTAGCACGACTGCATGGTACACAGCAGTACGGCCCAATTCATGTGTCTGAAATAAAGCGCAACTTCGAGCCAGCAGTTGTTTCGCAGGCCCCGGACGTCCCAGCTCCCACCCAGCCCTTGGACCACGGAACTACACCCAGGCGGTACAACCTGCGCCCTCAGTGACTCAACACCTGTTTTCTTCATATCCTTTTTTTTTTGGCTGGCTGCGTCCCTTCATGGAGCGGGGGTGGGGGTGGGGGGGGGGGGGAGAGGATCCCCTTCCTTCCCGCGGGTCTGCCCTTTGTTTTAACAAAGGGATCGTTTTGTTCGCGAGTGCCTCCGAACTTCTTTGACGTATCACAACCAGACCCGTTAATTCGTTTTCTTTCTACGTGTGCCCGTTCTGTATTCCGTCTGCAGGATCGCCACTTCCAGCAAGAGCGGGCCCGCCACGCCTATCATTTCAGGCGCTTGGCGGCACGCTTCCCGCCGGGCCGCGAGCGTGCCTCCGTCGCGACCTGGACCGTGCTCGTGGAGGACCGTCCGGTGGGATGGGCTTCAGCGCTACGCTGGAGGGAACAGCCCCGGCCTGAGCGCGGCGCGCCCCCGGAGACCGTCCCCGAGCTCTTCCCGGGCAACACTTTGGAAGACCGGCACCCGCACGAGCCCGCGGCCGTATACAACGAGGCGGAGCGCCGCCTGCTGTGCCCCGTCTGCGGAGTGCCGGAACTCCACCGCCCCACCCACCTGGAGGGCGCCCTGCACCAAGCTCGCGTCGCCGCGGACTGGGCTCGCCGAGCCGCGCCACCTCCTGCTGCACCTCCGGCAGCCCCCCGCCCGTTGGAAGTCGCAGAAGCCATCTGTGTACTCCGCCAAGTCCGCCCGGATTTACCCCGCGACCCGGCCCACGAGGAGGCCATCTTAGACCTCGACCTCTAAGGGGGGGGGGGGGGGGGTAGGTGTTGGGCGCTCGGCCTGCCACTCGGCGGCCAACCGGCGACTAGCGGGGGGCGGCTCCCGTTGCCGACAGGCTAAAAAAGAGATGGCCCGTGCGGCCCTGAGTGTTGGCCGGATCTGGATCCCTGAAGAGCATAGTAATAAACCCTCATTGACCCCAAGGAACGAGTCGTCTGCTTGATCACCTGCGGCGGACGGCGGAAGCCGAACGCCATAAAGTAGTCATTTTTACATGGCGAGGGGCACGAGTTAGTTTATGTTTCGTTCTCTATTTTAGCTGCGTCTGCGCGATTTCTCAACCGTGGCAGAATTAGCAATTTTTTCAAATGCTGCGACTCTGCGCTTTCCATCACGCTTGGGATGCGTGTGCAAGAAAGTGACATAACATACAGAATGTACGCGCTCGAGGTAAAGCATATTTGCTGGTTCGAAATATTCCGTAATATTCTAGAAGTTAAGACTGCTCGTGCACAACTTTTACAAGCGCTCTAGGTGTGCTAGCGGTCGTGCGCCAAAAACACTGACTACTCAGCTACAGGAAGGTATCCGCAAGTAGGTGATACTAAGCTATAGCGTAGCTTCATAGTGTTGAAGCTGTTGCGCTTCATCCTGACGCTGCGCCACTATTAACGACGTAGCAGGTACAAATATTTTATGAACAGCCTGAGCCAGTGCCGCCATAAAATTGAAAACCGACCTAACATTGTCTAGACACTCGCGCCTACTCTGCTTCTTGCTTGCAGCCCGCCGTTTGCTTCGGTGCATTCTGCGCTGATTTTTTCGCACGAATACTCCATACCCGCTATTTTGCAACTTACTTGAAAGCGTATTGAAAGTTGTTAATTTTTACCACTCAAGTCATTCACCCAAAATAGCACTTTTCGCCGCAGTAGCAAACTATATTGCAATCTTACAATTAAAAACAAATAGACAATTTCTTGTTCGCTCTAGGAAAACTGCGCCATGTACTAAAGTCAGGTCAGATCCGCCTAAGCTTTCTTAGAGGAAAACTGCGAAAACGCAAAACTGTCCCAGTAGCCACCACTTTTATAGCTTCCACCTTTCCATCTGACGCTGTTATGCCCTTCTCTACAAGATTGTACCCAAGGTAGGAGACAGACGTTTGAAGAAATAGCAATTCTTTTTTGATCGTATGGCAGGCCCCTGGAACCATGGCTGGACACGTTTAACTTTATGTAAACACTCGGCAAAGGTAGACCCTGCTATTAAGACATCCTCTAAATAGCATAATACGTGATCCAGCCTTTTTAACACCTCCTTTATTATTCTCTGAAAAGTGATGCCATAGGGTAAGCGAGTGTATTTGAACAGTCCCAGGTGCGTCTTGACGACGACTAGGGACTGTGTCTTTAAAGTCATTGCAAGCTGCTGATTGGCAGTGAAGAGGTAAATGGCTGTAACATATTTGCATCCGGACATCGTTATGAACAAATATTTTATAACGGGAAGGGAGTAATGATCCGTTCGTAGGCACGGAGTCATCGTAACTTTGATATCACCCCACACCCGAACTTGGGTTTTCGGTTTTTTCACAACTAGAAAAGACAGCCAGTCGCTTTGCTGTATAGGTACAATAAATACAATTTGTACGAGATACTGCAGCTCTTGTGACATGGCGTCCCTCAACACGAACGGCACTTGTCGAGCTTTGCAAAATCCCTGTGCGATACCCAAAACAAAGAAAAGCGCACGAAAACGAACGCTGGAACAATTAATGTAATCTGCGCCTTGTGAGTGCCTGTTCAATAATCGGTGTTAATGAAGCTTCTAGTCACAAATCCTTCTGGCAGGGTAAATCGAAAGAATAAAGTAACTTATTTGTTGCTAAATATTAAACTTTTTGGCAGCGATAATTCTACTAGCCCAGCTAGATGAGCGTGTCTAAGATTACCGCATTTCAATGTTCCCAACTAATTTTAAATTTCACGGCTGGGTTTGTTATCTCCACGCTGCTTGTTTCCGGGAGCGCGCTTCAATGTGACGCAAATCCGTGGCCTTGTGGGAGGCACATTGTGGTGCTTGCAAAATTTTGTGAATTCCACCTAAAAAGTCTGAAAAAGGGAAGGAGAAATACTGCGGAATGGGAGGGTGAGAAATCTCATGTTTCACGCTACGGTGTAAAGCAACACACGCTACATTCCCTCTTGAAGCCCGACGAGCAGGCGCAAAGAAGGAGCCACAACCTCGCTTATTTTTGTTTTCTTCCTTGCCGTTTTTTTTTAAACAGGGAAGGACGAAACTACTCGTTTCTCATCACCCGTTGAGGATTTTATTTCACTTATTGTATCCTTATATCGCCCTCAGGGGGCTCTACAGAAGTGGGGACAAACATCAATTTATATCAAGACTGACGAAGGGAACTCATTAAAAGCGTTTTAGGTCAGATTACATGCTGTGATGAGACCCTAGAGCGGCTGGGAACGTGCTGCGTTCTTATATTGTTACGATGTTATCGGGAGAAAATTTCAGTCGGCAAAAACAGCTGGAAGAGGGAAAATCGGTAGGTGATAGTCCTAGGAGTGACGACCTGGAGTTTCTGTGTGATGCCTGAGCGGGACGAGACGTGGCTGGCGACACTGCAATACTTATTTTTTGGGTGGCGAATTATAGTACAAGTGTTGCTGTGCAATTAACCGTGACATCTTCCGACGGTCTGCGAGAAGTGGAAGCTTAATTCATGTTTCAGTGATGTGATTCGTGTGCGAGTGTAGTTGCGAAGTATGAAGCGAGTAGCTGCGTTTTGTATGGCTTTTAGCGTATCGATTATATATGAGTCATGAAGATTCTAGATGGCTGATGCTCATTCAAGCTTGGGTCGAATGAGATATCAATATGCGAACAGTTTTGTGTCCCGTGTTGCAAGGTAGATGTGTCACCGCAGGAAACAGACGATACTTTTAGCCTTTGCAGTATTGTAATTTATGTGAGTCTCCCATGAAATGTTGGAGGCGAAATAAACCCCAAGATACTTGTATGTAGGAATATTTTCGATCGACACATTGAAAATTGTGTATTTTCGCTCTGTTGACGTGCGTTTGGTGTTAAATTTCGAAACATCTTGTTTTGAAAACTTTAATTTCCACCTTCATTTCTTAACCCATGTTTTCAGACATGTCAGGTCATTCTGAAAAAGCGCACTGTCATACAGCCTTTCTATTTTATAATAGATTTCCTAGTCGTCGAGATATAATGTAATGGTGAACTGAACACAATTTGACAAGCAATTTGCATATAGTAACGCGCAGAATGTTGATGTAGAAGAAAAAGAAGTGTACGTGCGCCAGGCTCCAAAGGCGGAAGCTTGATTGTGAAGGTTACGCAACAAATGGTTGCAGCGGTCCTCCAAGCATAAATACCCGCTGCCAGACACTAACAGCAGAGCAGGCCTGGGCCCCGGCCTCGGAGCAGATCTGCAATCAGTTGGCCGAGGAGAGTTCGGCCGACACCGATAGCCTGCTCGAGCAGTTCAACAGTTGCGTCGCCACCCGCATCACCAGTGTGAAGCAGAATGTTAGCCGCAAAATATCGAATGCTCACCAGCACCTGTCGATTGTGGAAGTACGCCTGCAACACCTGGAACAGGCTCTTCCGGTCCTCTCACCAGGAAGCTCGGGCGACCTTCCCCTACATCAGGAGACGTCTCAGACTCCTCTTCGCCATGTCGACGAGGCTCTGAGACAAACGAGATTCGCTCTTTTGCAAACACATGCGCCTCAAGCCTCCTATATTCGACCGCCTTGGTTCTTTGAAGTCGTTTATTCCGCAAATTGAGAAGGTGGCACTACACATCGAGTGGACTTTGGATGACAAGGCTGCAGCCCTAATCACCCAGCTACGAGGAAAAGCAACTGAGTTCCTTGAGATAATACCGGAGTCAACTCGAACCACCTTTGTGTGTCATAAAATACACCTCGAAACTTCAATTCAATGTACAGCGCTTTGACGTCGAAATGACTGCCCCAACCTTTACGAAGGACGTGATAATGATGCGATATAGCAGATTAAGCAACTGAAGTACGTATCCAAGACTACAGAGCAAAATCACTGAGGTTTCCAGTGGTGCTAAGAAAATCCCGACTACTTTTGTTTGCATTCAGATACGCGTACACTTGCTATTTCAATAAGTTGCAAAACTTGGCAGTCACGCCGCTGGTAAAAGTTGGTACTGTAGGGTTAAGGTCAGTGTGCTGTACGTAGAACTGAAGTTTCGGGGTGTATTATATTGTCACGAACCACAAGCGATAAGGCTACGAAAACTGAAGTAAACTAAACGTTTAATGGGACGAACTTGTGCCCAAAACGAAAAGGGAATAGAAGATGACAATGTAGGGTCGCGGGTGTCAATGGCGGCGTAACATCAGGATCGAACGCAGGGGCGAGACAGACATTGGCTCGCCACGCGAAGCCCCTTATGTACAAGCGTGGGCTTCTGGAATAATTGGCGTAGAATGTTAGACGCGCAGAGCATTCGGACCTAGAATAAACAACAATGTTCTCGAATTCACCAGAACATTACACTGAAAGAATGAATAAAAGACGAGTAAATCCCAGGAATCGAACCCTGGGCTCTTCGCGTGGAAGGCAAGCAAGATAACCGTTAGTCCACGGTCTTAATGCCCACTTGGCCAGTTGCGCGCGTGGCACTACTCCCCCCATTGAAAAGTGCATCGCCCCGATGCAACACCATACAAAACAAAGCAAATAAAAATAACGGCAAACTAAAGAGTCATTTGAGAAGCATAATGTTCACAGTCATGTCGAGCGTAGTACGGCTTCAGGCGTACGATGTGGACGACTTCATGTCGTGGTGGGCGGCGTGATGACGTTCTTGTTCCTTAGGGCGTCACCTCGTAGTTAAGGTCTCCAAGTCGACGACGGTCTTTGTAGGGTCCGAAGGTAGCGCTTTAGAAGTTATTCGCTTAGACCGTGTCGTCGTATGGAGGTCCAAACCCACACACGGTCTCCGGGCTTGAAGCAAGCGTCGATCCGGCGAAGGTTGTACCAGGCAGCGTCGATACGCTGTTGATCTTGAATTCGGAGTTGGGCGAGCTGGCTACTTCCTCAGCTTGCTTGAGCGACCACCTGGGCGTCGAGGCTTCCATCGTCAGCTGGTTTGTGGGTTAGCATCGCGTCGAGGATGGTCGTTACTTTTCTGCCATGCACCAGCTTAAATGGTTTTACTCCTGTGGTCTCTTGTTCCGCCATGTTGTAAGCAAACGGGACGTAGGCTAACACCTCGTCCCATGTCTTGTGCTCTACGTCGACATACATAAAGATCATGTCGCCGATAGTTTTGTTTAGCCGTTCTGTTAGTCCATTTGTCTGCGGATGGTACGCAGTGGTTCGACGATGGCATGTGCCGCTGAGACGAATGATCTCTTTCGTCAGCTGGGCCATGAACGACAATCCACGGTCTGTGATGAGGACTCTAGGGGCGCCATGGCGGAGGAAAAATGGACTCGATAAAAACTTGGCGACTTCAACAGCCGTACCTTATGAAAGGGCTTTCGTCTCGGCGTACCGTGTGACATAATCAGTGGCGACGATTATCCAGCGATTTCCCGACGTTGATGGCGGGAAATTGCCAAGTAAATCCATTCCGATCTGCTGGAACGGCGTGGACGGGGGAGAAATAGGATGCAGAAGTCCTGACGGCTTGGTCGGCGACTTCTTGCGTCGCTGACACTCGTGACATGATTGAGTGTAGAGGTGAACTACCTTCGGTAGCTTCGGCCAGTAGTACTTTTCTCGAATCCTGGCGAGCGCCCTGCTGTAGCCAAGGTTTCTTCTCGAAGGCTGGAAGGAATAACAAACAGCCACGCTCTGCTCTTGTTTACGAAGTTTTCTTTGTACAGCACCCCTTGCCGTATGGATAAGGTAGGCAGGATTCGTAAGAAAGCACGGGGAACCGTACTTGCTTGTCCCCCTAGGTGCTCGATGAGCGCTCGTAGTTCAGGGTCGTCTCGTTGGAGTGCTGCCGTGTCGCTGCCATCCAGAGTGCCGAAAAAACACTCATCGTCGTCGTCTTCGATGCAGGCAGAACCGGGCTCGACTGGGGCCCTTGACAGGCAGTTGGCGTCATTGTGCTTCCGGCCGGAATTGTACACCACGGTCATGTCGAACTCCTGCAGTCGTAGGCTCCACCGGGCGAGGCGTCCGGAGGGGCCCTTCAGATTCGCGAGCCAGCAGAGCGAGTGGTGGTCCATGACCAGTCGAAAAGGACTTCCATACAAATATGGGCGGAACTTTGTTATTGCCCAGACAACAGCAAGGCACTCCTTTTCATTCGTTGAGTAGTTCTTCTCAGCCTTAGACAGCGTCCGACTCGCGTATGCGATGACTCGCTCTACCCCCTTTTGATTTTGGACTAGTACCGCGCCAAGTCCGGTGTTTATGGCGTCCGTGTGGAGCTCTGTTTAAAGAATAGGCCAAAATTATCAAGGATCGGGGCTGTCTGGAGTCGTCGTTTGAGCTCATCGAATGACCGCAGGTGTTCTTCTGTCCATTCAAACTTTACGGCGTCCTTCGTGAGGTGCGTCAGCGATGCGGACAGCCTGGCGAAGTCCCAAACAAACCGCCTGTAGTAGGCACAGAGTCCAAAGAATCTTCTCACGTCCTTTTTGTCGAACGGCGGCGTAAATGCAGCTACGGCGCCGGTCTTCTCGGAGGCAAGGAGAACACCTTTGTTGCTCATGACGGGGCCAAGAAACTTCAGTTCACCATACACTGTAAAAAAGTTTTGCCTCATTTTACGGCAAAAGTTGCCGGTTCAATATTGCCGACATGTTTTCCGTAATCCAGAAAATGGACCGTCTGTAAAAACAAGGCATATAATTTCGTAAAATGACGGAACGTTCGTAGCTCACTTTACGAACAGTTATCCGTTTTCCATTTTACGGGAAAAGTTGCCGGTTCAATATTGCCGACATGGTTTCCGTAATCTAGAAACTGAAACGTCCGTAAAAACAAGACATATATTTCGCAAAATGACGGAACGTCTGTAGCCACATTACGGACAGCTGTCTGTAGGAAATATGAAAGCTGTTCGCACTAAATAATGAAGCACTATACCTTTCCGCCTTATATAAGGCCAAAGCTACAAGCCATCCGTACGACGTGCACCTCCGATACATCTGCCGACTCCCCTCGCAGAGCTCTAGCTCTGCCAGGGGTGTCACCTAATGTATCAGAGGTGCAGGATTGGTGCAGATGGCTCGTAGCTATGGCCTTCAAAAAGACAGAAAGGTATAGTGCTTCATTACTTAGTGTGAACAGCTTCCATGTCCAAGTAAGCCGAAGTCACATGAAGCTTTGGGGTACAGATTAGTATGGAGAGTTCATAGCTCCGTCATTCAATATATGCACTAGTATAATTTTTCATCCTTAGACAAAACATACCAGAGTTCATGTTTTGCAATGAGTAGTACAGAACCTGTACTACTCATTGCCAGCCGTTTGTTGTGAGAGATCAGCTGTTCCTATACGTGACAGCTGAACAAACAAAGCAATTAAGAAGTTTGGCCACAATACCTTTATTGGAAGAAGGCATGCCTTGCTTTAAGTTTGGAGAAATTTTACATTACAGTTGTCCTTGCGCTGGCCATCTAGATGCCGCTCCATGCTTGTGCTTATAGTTGTCCTTCAATTGAAGACTTCTTCGGTATCTTCATGGTGCATGTAAGGGCAGCTTGAAATAAAGAGCAGTAGAGGATTCAAAATCAGTACACAATCACAACAAATTGTATATGACATACATGGTTAAAGTCGGCAAGCAATGTGCTTACCAACTATCCCAGCTCCCCACCTTTCTACTGTACATGACATATAAAACAAACCTCCCATAAATTGAACCAAAGTAAAAATTTGCATTAAATTGAATACCCAATACAAAAAGTGTTTGAGAAATAATAAAACAAGCAAATTAAAATTGCACAACAATTCAGTGATATTAAGCACATTGAATTGAGTTTACAGTAGGCTCGCAATAATTCAAACTCGAATATTTAATACTTCCGGTTAAGTCAAACAAATTTAAAAACTTGGGTTGTCCCGCATCGTTTCAATGTATTATAAGCCGCTTAACTCGAACGGCGCTTTCGTGTAATTCATACTTTTTGTTCTCGCGGCACCGTTGAGCGCACTTCTTTCTGA
Source organism: Ixodes persulcatus (assembly GCA_013358835.2). NCBI lineage: Eukaryota > Metazoa > Arthropoda > Arachnida > Ixodida > Ixodidae > Ixodes > Ixodes persulcatus. Next base: position 49,532 of record JABSTQ010010880.1, on the reverse strand, counting down.
GCACCGGAGCACTGCGGAGAAGCAACACCCGTGAGGCTTGCTTCCACTGGTGTTGCTTTTCCGCAGTGTACCGGTGCTCAGAAAGAAGCACACTCAACGGGGCTAAAGCAGAGCAGAGTTGTATATAGACTGTTTTACTGAAAGAGGGCGAGAGAAAAGGGGAAAGGGCTACTGGCACTTTCCCACTTGCTGGAGCGTTTCAAAGAGTGAAAAACCCGGATGAGAGGCTTCGCTGGTGTTGTGTGTAGGCATTGCTCACACTTAGTTTGCGCTTTCTTCTCCGTTTTAAACTCCCAAACTTAATTAGAGCCACTGGCTTGAATGGCGACAGTCCCCCGGTCATCGGCACATCATTGCTCGGTTATAGGCTGCACGAATAATGATAGAAAGCGTTGAATACTGCTGAGGACCTATGTAGCTTGCATGGAATCCGGCAAGGCGAGTGCGGCTGCAATGTCTTTAAGCCCCATCTCTTTCCACATGACCCCAATTTCCAGCGGCAGTGGCTTGCGTCCCTAAACTGAAAAGACTTTTCCCCAACGCCATCCTCTCGACAGTGCTCGGAACATTTTGTGAATGGAGCGCGCACCGCACTGAACGCTGTACCGTCAATGAACATTGGGCGCGCTTGCAAGGTGCGTGCAAGTTTTCTCCTGATAATTGCTGTTTCAGCTTGTAACTTTTTGTAACTGAGTTTATGTTAATATCGATATTTTGAAGAGGTGACAATGACTCGATTTTATTTTCTACAGCACTTAGCTAAGGCTGATTACCACAGTCCGAGTGTGGCTGGAAATTGCAGAAAAGTTAGTTCTATTGCTTTTGCCTGAATCGCGATCTCCTGTGCAATACCAGAGAGCCATGAACCTCTGTTGACCGTCACAATGCGACTGGGTTCTTCTCATTTTCGAAATTAGTACATATTGTAGCTGGAAAGAAACATTAAATTTCTGTTGCTGAAAGTTGAAACATGCTCATGCATTGATGTTTATAAATGTAGAAACATGCTCATGCATAGATGTTTATAAACGTTTTACTTGAGGATCCCGTGCCAATGAGTGTGTCTTTTGTTGAGAACTGAAAACAGCAAAGTCGAGGTGGGCCTATTGCCGGAGCGAGTCGATCAATGATTCAACAATTCGAAATCGATGCATGAGCATGTTTCAAATTTCAGCAACAGAAATTGAAGGTTTCTTTCTGGCTATATTATGTACTAATTTTGAAAATAAGAAGAACCTAGTCGCGTTGTGGCGGTCAAAATAGGGTCACGGTTCTCTGGTATCGTGCAGGAGATCGCGATTCAGGAAAACTGATAGAACTAACTTTTTGACAATTTCCAGCTACACCCGGCGGTGGAAATGAGCCTTCAACTAAGTGTTGTGGTTGATAAAACTGAGTCATTGTCAACACTTCAAAATATCAATATTAGGATAAATTCAGTTACAAAAAGTTACAAGCTGAAACAGTAATTATCAGGAGAAAACTTGCACGCACCTTGCGAGCGTACCCTATGTTCATCGATGGTACAGCGTTAAGTTCGGTGCGCGCTCCATTCACAAAATGATCTGAGCACAGTCAAGAGGATGGCGTTCGGGAAAAGTCTTTTCGGTTTACGGATGCAACCCACTGCTGCCGGAAACATCCGCACTCGCCTTGCCGGATTCAGTGCAAGTACATAGGTCCTCAGAGAGTATTCAATGCTTTCTGTCGTTATTCATGCACCCTATAACTGAGCAATGGTGTCTTGATGACCGGGGAACGGTCGCCATCGAAGCCCGTGGCTCTCATTAAGTTTGGGAGTTTAAAACAAAGAAGAAATGCAGGCACCCAACACCGGCGAAGCCTCTCATCCGGGACTCACTCTTTCTAACGCTCTAGGAAGGGCGAAAGTGCCGGTAGTTCTTTCCCTTTTTTTCTTGCTCTCAAAATGGCGCTACCTACAATAATACGGTATAGACAGCTTGGTCAATAAAAGGAGCATGCAGAGCCAGGGCGCGCAGCAGACGCAGATAGAGGGCTTGACAAGCTCTCTTGGCCAACTAGAAGCCGAAAAGAATCTCCTAACTATGGTAGCGAGAAACAGTTTTAACAAGTGCGTAAGTGTTAATTGTAGTAACTCTTCATGGTTATGGTGCAGACGATGTTTCGATTATGGTTATCCAAGAAGATGTAAGAAACGAATGTGCCACTTGATTTCTGTTTTACTCAAACGAAGTCTGACCGTTTCGACGGCAGATTCCTGGCACTCGGCACTTGGCGCATGTATTATGTCAATCGTTCTGTTAGTCGCGCATGCTTTTTATATCTTCTATATCTTTTTGTATCTTCCACCGTGATGTTGCATGACCGCGATCGAAACATCATGTGCACCACATTTCCAGTCACCGAGAGTTACTTTGAAGCACTTATTAATTTTGTTTCTCGCAACCACCGCCAGGGTATTGTTTGCAGCTTTTGGTTGGCCACAATGCATTTGTGAAAACGCTCTGGAACACGCCCAGCCCACCTTCAGCCAATGGTGCTTCCTCATTTGCCTCGTACACATCCCAATGAATGGTTAAACTCTCTCTATATACGTCTCTGAACCAGAGGACACATGAGCGACAAAAAGGGCAGAGCCGTATATGGGGAGAGTTTGGTCAGTTTATGATCTCGCCGCCGTAACGCTCTCCTCCCGAGTGAGCCAATCAGCATGCGGCGCAGAGCGAGAGGCATGAGCGCATGCGCGTGAACTCCCGGCTGCTCCCAGCTGAGTGGGGAGGGCCGCCATTTCCGTTCCTTCTTACGGCGGAATGCATGGGATCAGCATCTAAATCTCGATTATTTCCTTTTATATCGCTGGCTCTGGCAAGAAAATTATATACTGTTATTCCTGGGTGGGTTAAAAAGCTAATAAATGAAGTGTTCTTGACGTATGGCCACAAACTTTGTTCAGGCGAAAAAGAAGTCGGCCCGCAGCAGACGACGCGTAGCCTCAGCAGTGCTCTTCTCCGACCAGTCTCTGACAGCGTTGCGAAAAAATGGCGGTCGTCTCCTCTCTGCTCCCTTCTTTCTCTCTCGCTCCTTCGGCGCTCTCTTCCCTTTCATTTACTTTTCTCCTCTCCGGCGCCTTCGTCGCCACACCCACTGGCCAAACTCTCCCAATATACGGCTCTGAAAAAGGGGTGCCGCGCGGCAGTTTCCACAGCAACTTGCGTGGATGCTGTGATGTGGAGGCATGGCTTTACGTCGCAGCGTTCATGCAAGTTGCTATAGAAACTGCAGCACAATGCCCGTTTTCATCACTCATGGGTCCTTGCTTAATAGTTCATAATAGACAACTTTTTTGCTGGTTGAACAGACTTAATTTTATTTCGAGGTGTCATGTGCTGTCTAAACAGTCCCCGATAAACAACATTCTTGAGGGGTGAATAAATTGGTGTCATAAATTTCACCAATGTTTCATGAGTGGCATACCTGCTTATGATTAGTAGGCCTGTTAGAGGAAATCATCGAATATCTGTTTTTTGTGTGTAGCCATCCATTTAGCAAATCATAATTTATCTTGCAACATATTTAGATAAACTTCTAATAATTCGAGCTTTTGATAATTCATGCAAAATTCGAGGCTCCCTGGAGTTTGAAATAATGAGAGTCTACTGTATGTCACATTCAAATTAATGGTTTAGCTTTTTGGGCTTAATGGAATCTGAACCTTTCTCCACTGGCAGTGGATTAAAAGCAAAATAGTACAGCAATGTATTTGCTCTAGTTTCGTACACTGGCACAGGCTTGTGCAAATAAAGGTCTATTCACAGTAGTAAAGTGGTTAGTTGGGCGAGTTGGTAATGATTGAACATGGTTAAAATTGCGCACAGACAGAAAGGAACAGTAAAGAGGGAAGAGAGAAGAGACAAGCGCAAACTCACAACTCGATGTATTGAAGAAGAAAAAAGAACAGCCCGCGGTATCAGCTCGAGCCGAGGCCACAATCGCACGGGGGCACCCGAGCACGCGGAGGACACACACCATCAACCACACTCAAACGATTGTAGAAAGGCAATTTCCTTGTCAGTTAAAGCCACAGAAGGTTGGCTGACGCAACGCTCGCCTAGGCGGAGTATACTAAAAGCTTCAAAAATTTCCCTAGTATGTTTTTCGTGAAATCTGCCAATTATCGAGGTTTTTTGTAAAGAAGGTGTACACTTACACGCTTGACAATGCAGAGGTAGGTGGCCCCCCACCGTGGAATTTAGAGAAAGATTGTGCTCCCTTTACCGGTCATTAATGCACCGTCCTGTTTGTCCTACATAGGACCTACCACAAGAAAAGGGAATGCTATAAACCACTCTGGATGAACACTGCACGTAAGGGCGGACGTGTTTTGTGTGACACCTGTGTTTTATAATGTTTTCGACTTTTGCTCGAACTTTAGAACAAATTTGACCCATTTTTTGGGAGGCTGACATCACTAAGGGGACTCCATACCTATTGGCTACCTGTTTGAGATTGTGAGAAATTCTGTGTATATACGGTACCACCACCACTCTTTTTTTGTCGACATTACGTGCAGCTTTTTCACATCCTTTTACTTTTTTTATCAGAGCTCCCACCACCTCAGTTAGCACCTGCGTTGGGAACCCAGACGCTGTAAGCCTCTCAATTTGAGCATTAAAACTGCTTTTGATGGTATGGAGGCATGACTTCTTTAAGGCTGAAGTAAGGCAGGAAAGAGCTATGCCACGTTTTACGACTTTGGAGTGCGAGGACGTATAGTGTAGTAACCCTTTTTTTGAACGGGGTGAAAATGACCAGCATTAGTGGTTTGTTTGCAAAGACAGAGAAAGGTCTAGAAATTGCAACACACCTTCTTTAGGAGTTTCACAGGTAAAACTAAGTCCTGACCCGCACTTGTGGAATATGTCCATTATGCTACTAATTATATTATTGTCCAATGTCTTTCGGTATACTAACAGGAAATCATCAACATACCTAAACACGTGAAGAACTGGCATAGACGCTATGGCCGTCTTAATGGCACGGTCGACCCCCGCAAAACAGGTCTTGAACGTGGACGTTCAAGACCTGTTTTACTCGCTTCCCCATGAACATCTACTGGCCTCTGTTAAGTCATGCATCGAGTCCCACGGTGAGCTCTCGTTCCAGAACTCAAGTGGTGTACCCATAGAAAGTTTTCTTGAGCTGCTACATTTCTATCTTAATTCGACATTCATTGGGTGGCAAAACGGGGTATTTTTGCAAAAGTCGGGAGTCTGTATAGGCTCTTGCGTTGCACCGGTCCTAACCGATATCTTTCTTGCGGGGGTCGACCGTGCCATTAAGACGGCCATAGCGTCTATGCCAGTTCTTCACGTGTTTAGGTATGTTGATGATTTCCTGTTAGTATACCGAAAGACATTGGACAATAATATAATTAGTAGCATCATGGACATATTCCACAAGTGCGGGTCAGGACTTAGTTTTACCTGTGAAAGTCCTAAAGAAGGTGTGTTGCAATTTCTAGACCTTTCTCTGTCTTTGCAAACAAACCACCTATGCTGGTCATTTTCACCCCGTTCAAAAAAAGGGTTACTACACTATACGTCCTCGCACTCCAAAGTCGTAAAACGTGGCATAGCTCTTTCCTGCCTTACTTCAGCCTTACAGAAGTCATGCCTCCATACCATCAAAAGCAGTTTTAATGCTCAAATTGAGAGGCTTACAGCGTCTGGGTTCCCAACGCAGGTGCCAACTGAGGTGGTGGGAGCTCTGATAAAAAAAGTAAAAGGATGTGAAAAAGCTGCACGTAATGTCGACAAAAAAAGAGTGGTGGTGGTTCCGTATATACACAGAATTTCTCACAATCTCAAACAGGTAGCCAATAGGTATGGAGTCCCCTTAGTGATGTCAGCCTCCCAAAAAATGGGTCAAATTTGTTCTAAAGTTCGAGCAAAAGTCGAAAACATTACAAAACACAGGTGTCACACAAAACACGTCCGCCCTTACGTGCAGTGTTCATCCAGAGTGGTTTATAGCATTCCCCTTTCTTGTGGTAGGTCCTATGTAGGACAAACAGGACGGTGCATTAATGACCGGTTAAGGGAGCACAATCTTTCTCTAAATTCCACGGTGGGGGGCCACCTACCTCTGCATTGTCAAGCGTGTAAGTGTACACCTTCTTTACAAAAAACCTCGATAATTGGCAGATTTCACGAAAAACATACTAGGGAAATTTTTGAAGCTTTTAGTATACTCCGCCTAGGCGAGCGTTGCGTCAGCCAACCTTCTGTGGCTTTAACTGACAAGGAAATTGCCTTTCTACAATCGTTTGAGTGTGGTTGATGGTGTGTGTCCTCCGCGTGCTCGGGTGCCCCCGTGCGATTGTGGCCTCGGCTCGAGCTGATACCGCGGGCTGTTCTTTTTTCTTCTTCAATACATCGAGTTGTGAGTTTGCGCTTGTCTCTTCTCTCTTCCCTCTTTACTGTTCCTTTCTGTCTGCGCGCAATTTTAACCATGTTCGGTCTATTCACACAATGCATCCTGTTGGGGAATCTTGTGTCAGGAAACTAGGTTTCGGGAAACAGATTCATCGTCTGAACGCGACCGAAAAAGTGGCGCACCTCCAAAAAAGGTGGCGCGTCTTCCTCGCTTCTGGAGCAATTTTTCGCTGAAACCTCACCGAAGCCTGTCAATCACCCGAAGGACAAACGCGGACGCTGCCAATGGCCGCTCGACTTCGCTATGACGTCTGACCTTCGAGGGGGAGCGAGCTTTTGGAGGACTCTGATTTTCAGCCGATTCTGTATCCGAGCAAAAGCCGAAAGAAAATAAACAAAAATGGCGAGCGGCAAGCGGAGGAGCGGTGCGTACGGGCGACGAGTCTTGGTCCTACTTGGTTGCAGATGTGTTAACGGCGCCTACAGTATGGGTTGGTGGCGCGGTGCGGATTCATCAATAGTCGCAACGAGTGCAAGCACCGGATATAACCTGATGACTGGGAATAACTTTCTTTTTTAGCGGTGCAAAAATGACCGAAATGCTTTGAGATCATCTGCCTGTTCTTTGACGTTCGAGGCCTTTCCCGGGTTCGGCAGGACTAGTAAACCCAGTGAGCCGAATCTGACGAAGTTCATTGAGTGGTATTGATAAAACAGACTGTCTCTTCACACTGTGCGTACTTCATATCATTTTGATGCGAACCGCTCGGTATTCCCGGTGCAGATGACAAGGTTTGGCGAAATTCTCGTGAGTCAATACGTCACACGTTTCGCGCGTCAAACTCCACGTGTGAACAGGCCCATTTCGCGAAATCTTGGTTTCGCTAACCTGTGGCACATTGAAAAGATGCATCGTGTTAATAAGCCTTATGTCAAACTAGCATCAAAGGGAAGCTGAAGCACTTTTTAAGAAATCTGAGTTAGGAGCGGACTTCCACAGCATTTTGTCCCATGAATTCAGTAATCGCTCTATACTTGGGTGAAAGTCAATGTAAACTATATTTATTTTAAAAAGATGTGCAGCGATTGCAGCAGGGCATGCAGAGAATCTTTCTTCCACGTGTAATCTGTCCAAAGCGTCGTGAAGTCATTGTTGGCATCCCCAAGTCACCTTAATGGTGAGTATGGGTTATCGAACCCTGCCAATGATGCAACTTTTGCTAGTTTTTTTTTCACCGTTCTCGCGCTCTGCTTAGCTCGGTGTGCCGCAACATGCAGGGCTATGCTGAAATTTTAGTGAATGATTTCGACGCTGCTACTAACAAGATTAAAAGAAAATTTAAGACACCATTTTTAAGGTGCCCACATTATAACCTTTTTTTTTGTAATTCAAGGACTTTTTTAGTTTTTCTTTAAACATGGTGCCTATAAAGTACTTCACTAACCTGAAATACTATAGACGTTTTCGCCTCAAGAACCATAGTAAAACAAGATTTCCCACACTAGTGTTAAATTAGAACAATGAGAGCAAAGTTGTTTCATTAAGAGGTGCTCACCTGATATGCATCTGTGGAATCACGCAATGTCTAGCAATGACTAATTCCTCCCAGAACTGAAAAGCAGGCTCTATAAAACAAAAGTAATGTTCACCTTCATGCAGATATTTTGTACAGTTGGAAGAGACAAAAGATATTGTTAAAAATTAGCAACACTTCTGATGTGCAAACTTTACTGTTCAAGGCTGCTATTAGCAGTTTACGGCACTAGTGCTCAATCAAAACAATTAGTGAAAAGTTGTTTCTTTAAAGTAAAAACATTATCTAAAATTGAAAGTGACTTTTACCTTCAAACTGCTATAACGCATGAAATGCAGTATTTAAAAGGTAGTTTTTTTTTTATTTTGTTCATTTAATTTTAAACTGAATGTGTGCATAGGCTACACGACGTCAGATCACGTGACATCAATTTTTCTGCCAAATTTAGTGGGGAAGCTGAAGTGGTGCATAGGTCACGTGACATAGATCGTTCTGCTATATTTAGCGGGAACCTTACTTTGTCTGTAGGTCACATGACGTCAGATCACACAATATAAATTTTTCTGCCAAATTTGTTGGGGAAACTGAATTGGTGTATAGGTCAGTTGACATCAATTTTTCCGCTAAATTTAGAGGGTCAATTGAATTGCTGCATAGGTCACGTGACGTCTATTTTTTCACTAAATTTATCAGAGAGCTTGAAATTGTCTGTAGGTACAGTGACATCAATTTTCTGCTAAATTTAGAGAGAAAACTGAACTTACGTAGAGGTCACGCAACAACAATGACCCCACTAAATTTAGCGGCAAAGTGCACGGACGGATGGACAACATTTTGGGATTGGAGGGTTACGTAAAAAGCACCTCATGTTTAAAAAAAAAAACAAGCCACTCACCTGATGTGCATCTCTGGAAACAGGCTTTGATTAGCAATGAATTATTGCCCCACGACCGAAGTGCTGCTTCAGTAATGCTTCCTGCACAAACAATTCAAGTGTAAGAACACAAGCCCCAAAATTTTCGTGCCATCCTCCTCCCCATACTTTTTTGTGCATCTAATTTATTTCATCCCTTGGCAAATCCTAAAGATTCGGAAGTGCTTTTCCTACGTCTTTCTGTTGGAGTCCAATTCATGTTGCAGAAACTTGGCTGAGTGGGTAACCTGGAGCATTCATTGTTCATCGAGACACTTTTTCTTTTACCCCATCCAGTTCTTGACAGAAAAAACTCCTCTCCCTTGACCATGGTCATTAAGGACTTTTTACAGATCATACACAGGAGGTTGGCATTGCCAACACAAACTCATGTCTTTACTTTGAGCATGGAATAAATGTATGACAGCAATCTGCAATGTCTGATCTACGGAAAGTTTCTGTTATACCAAGGCTCGTACTATTCCGTTGTCAAAGGAGCAGGCATTGTTTATAAAAACTTCCTTTCATTAGAATGTTTCAGAGAACAATTGTTCTTTTTTAATTAGGATCAATTGATCATATTAGGATAATTGTCAAATAATGGCAGATTCACGCGATGGATTGAATTGCGATTTTCATCCGTGGACCGTTTGTCAAGTTACCATCAAGTCGGCTATTCCACCGATTCGCACCTCGTCAGCGGACGCCGAGACTGTAAGGGCAAAGAGCCCTTTCATGCCCAGATTTTTAGCGGGTGAGCAATAGCAAAAGCGTTTACGGTAGAGTACCAACAGCACAGCAATATTTTTGTTTTCGAATGAGCCAAACAAAGATAGTGCACCACTGTATTTTGTCCATTCGCTGTTTTATTGTGTCGAACCATTCTTATTTTCCACTCGTGAAAGAAGCTGCAAGAACTTTGCCCAGCTGACAAGCCGCAGGTTCTAATACTCCTCCGGGTCGGTGTCAAGAAGCTTCTGTCAAAACTTGCCTAGCAAGCTGCAAGCTTCCCTGCACGTCTACCCAGTTTTCCACCCAGCCAAGACCTTTCTTACAGCTGTAGTGTGCTGAAGAGTGGTGCACAAGCAAGCAGTGCGTGAAGGCATTTCCAAATGCCCCTCCGCAACCCCAGGACTTCATCACTTAGACGCTGAAGCCTCCTGGAGCAGGACGATACTTGTGTCATGTGGTTAGTAAAGCTAGTGGCGCTTCACGCTAAGCCTGTCATGATGCTTTGTCTCGCTCGGTATGTAACAGCAGCACACAACGATACTTTTTCATGATAGCACAGTGATCGTAGTCGCAAACATCACTTCTGACCTTGGAAAACGGTGCCACAGTGCGATGTTGGCGTTTTGCGGAATTGCAGGGCCGCGAACAGGTTCAGTTTGTCCTCGCTGTCATCTGCTCGTCTCCTCCGTACGGATGTGCTTGGGGGACTGATGTTCCGTGGACGTCTTGTCACTTGATCAATTTATCTGCGGATAAGCTCATCATGTGAATCGGCCATAAGTGGACTGCGGAGTCTGCACTGACTTAAAGGGGTTATGACATGAAAATTAAACGGATATATTATTCTTGAAATGGAATGCTCATAGACTACTTAGTATATACACCAAGTTACGCAATTTTAGAGCTCTGGTAATTGCACTATTCAATTTACGAATTTTTATCATTTTCATCTGGCGACCAGGCAACACTGCCCAAGTTAGTCACACCATGGTGCCCATAAAGCACGTGACCATGAACGCTCTCTCATTCTAGGCGCCCCCATGATCGCCCAAGCTCTCCTCGCCGCGGTACGATCAAAACCGCTCACGCAACTCGGTAACCCGAACACTTTGACCTTCCACCCTGCATGCGCGTGCGAGATATTCCCGGGCGACAGTGACCACAACGACTTCGTCCGTAACTCGCCGTCACTGGAGCTTGTCGCCAGCGGGTCGCAATTCAAAATGAACAGCTTCCAACATAACTTGATAGCAATCACTCTCATCGCTGCTGCAATCAATGTCGAACACTTTGACAAGGCGAGCGATGTCGTAGACGTAATCATCACGAACCGCATGCTCGAAACGTAGAAGGTAAACGAGAAAGCTGAAGCTCGAGACGCCAAGATAGCCAAGTCTGTGAGTGCGTGCAAGGAGACATCGCGCTGGAGGCTGGCTACGTAGCCAGCCTCCAGCTCTGCCCGGATCCGCCCTCCGAGGGATTCACATATAAGTGGATTTATCCACGAAACTATCGCGCCATTTTCAAAACAAATTTAGCAGGATTACAGGAACATACAATGGGTCCTAGCAGTATAGTTATCTCATATTGTATTTTTGGCGTGTCATTTCACGCCAAACATTTCTGTTGAGGTTGCCTGCATGTCATAAAAGTGTGTCTCGTATCCAATTCGACATTCTCGAAGGAACAAGAAAACTGCATATAATGTCGCACACCGTTTACCTTAACCCCTTAACCGTTTCTTTTTTCTTCAGTTTTTGATCCTAAGTTGTTTTTTTCCTATTTTTATTGCACGTACAGCCCAAGCCGCACATGTCTTCACAATCGGTCGCCATCCTTAAAACGTGTACAATAAAAAAATGCGTGCTGCCATCTCTGAGCAGCACCGCAATTTACGCTCGGAACTAAGCCTGGGATGTCCAAAAAGAGCCAAGGGGCGCAGTAGAGTGCCTGGATGATCTACACTCATCCTAAACGGTTTAGGAACGGCCCTAGGTGGACGAGCTAGGCTCGTCCAAATGGTTAAGGGGTTAAGATGCACCAGCACCTTCCACGTCGTTGAATCTTATGTAGTAGTATATGATTCTAAATTATCAGACAAGGTCGAAGAAAGTAAAGAGTAAGAGGAGGACGGGACGTCATATCTTTTCAGGTTCTCATTTTTCGTCAGTCCTGTATTAAAAGGTTTTCATAGTAGAAATGACGGTTGTATTTTATGTACCCTTCTCTTTCTCACAATCTCCTCCCTACCAACTTAACCAGCAAAGTAACCCCCCCCCCCCCCCCACACACACACACACATACACAACCCACAATAGAAATTTTTGGATACAAGATGCCATGAATGTACTGTGCATGTGAGCCAAGCTGAAGACAAATTTGCGGTCTGAGGGAATAAAGAGTTACAAAACTGACAAACATGGCAGTAGCATACTTTTCACTTTTGCACATGTACAAGAACCGCTAATTTCTATTAGAAAAGCAGAAAAGCCCAAGGCTATCAGGTTGCTCACCGACAGCAACTACCAGGAAGAGAAAGGGGGGGGGGGGTCATGATTGTGAGGGCAGCTGGTCTCTAATGCTTGTGCTTTCCTGAAAGTTGCAAGTAAGACTTTGAAAGAAAAATGACCCAAACTATTGCAACAAATATTCTTTCATTTCATTTCTCATACCAAAAAGGTTGGTATGAGGAACTTTGCCCAACTGACACGACGCAGATTCTGGTACTCATCTGCGTCGAAAAGCTTCTGTAAAGACGCGTCTACCACGCCGCAATCACTTTGAATCTCCAATCAACCTTTCACCCAGCAAGACCTTTCTTGTGGCTGTGGTGTACTGAAGGCGCGAGTGCAAAGTGAGTGAAGGCATCTCTAAATGCCCCTTTGCGAGCCCAGGACTTCGCCGCCTCCACGCCAAAGCCTCCTCGAGCAGGACCATGCTTGTGTCTCTGCCATGGCTTGGTTCAGTAAAGCTAGTGGCGCTTCGCACTAAGCCTATCATGGTGTTATGTCTCACTCCGCACGTAACAGTGGCGCACAGTTCTTGTTCAAAGCAGCAAATGTCGATTTCGATCTTGGACAACAGTGCCACAGTGTGATCGTGCAATGTTAGAGTTTCGCGGCACTATGGGGTCGCAAACATGTTCGGCTCGTCCTGGCTGTCATTTGCGCGTCTGCTCCTTCGTGTGGATGCGCTTGGGAGACGGACGAACCGCGGACATGATCAATCCGTCTGTGGATCAGTTCGTCGTGTGAACCAGCGATCAATGAAGAGTGCTGTTCATTTTGAACTTGATATAAATAGCCCTTTTGCGAAATCCCCCAAGCGCCCCGGCCCGCGCGCGAGGAATTGTGGGAGAGACTGTCCCTCACCTGGCCGCTCTGCCTAGAGATCGCATTGCCTTGTTGCTTGCCTCCTCTTAATCCTCTGTTTTTTGATTCCATTACCTATTTTATCTATTCCAGTGTATTTTTATTGCTTCTAAGTGTTTCTATTCTCTTCTGCGCGCAATATTTCTTGTATATATATAGTATTTGTGTCTTTATTTTGCCTTTTTCAACGGGAGTGCCGACGGACAACTCGCCGCTTCGCGCGTCATTCCCGGGTGAGTACTACCGTTGCTACCGATTCCTATCGCGCTGTTAGCTGTTCATTTTGGTTCAATTTGACCCGCGTGCAGTCGAGAGGAGCCGTTTATGAACACCCGCGCACATGTCATAGGGGTAGGCAGAGCTCTGAATCAACAATCGCGACGCGAGAGCCGGGTGCACTGTGATTTGGCCGCCCGCGCTCGCTCCGTTGACTCGCACTGTAGCGCATGCCTTCGAGTGCCGCTTACTTGACTAAGATACAGCACGCCGCTTTGCCGTCGCGAACCATTTGTCCGAATGCCTGCGAAACCGTAACACCGTTCGGCATATCCAACGCTGCGGCGCCTGACAGCTGCACGCAGCGGCGTGCAGTTGTCAGCACCTGAAAAAGGGTGTTTGCAACTGACAACCGCTTAACAGATAGATTAAGAAGGCATACCATAAGCGCACACAAGCCGCGACGTTGGGTCACCGGCGCTTGCGAAGGGCTCGCGCCGCAGCGCGCAGTTGTCAGGCGCCGCATATGCCTCAGCTTCGCAAACATTCGGACAAATGGTTCGTGACGGCAAAGTGGCGTGCTGTATCTTAGTCAAGTAAGCGGCACTCGAAGGCATACGCCACAGTGCGAGTGCGGGCGGCCAAATCACAGCGCACTCGGCTCTCGCGTCGCGATTGTTGATTCAGAGCTCTGCCTATCCCTATGACATGTGCGCGGGTGTTCATAAACGGCTCCTCCCGACTGCACGCAGGTCAAATTGAACAAAAATGAACAGCTAACAGCGCGATAGGAATCGGTAGCAACGGTAGTACTCACCCGGCAAACGACGCACAAAGCGGCGTGTTGTCCTGTCGGCACTCCCAAAAGGCAAAATAAAGACACAGATACTATATACAGTAGACTCTCTTTAAGACGAACACGAAGGGACCCTGAAAATTTGTTCGACTTATCAGATGTTCGCCTTAACAGAAGTGCCTTAATTATCATGCTGAGCATGCCTAAATTGCTGTTGACCAATAAACACAGGATGAAAAGACCTACAATGAAGAGATACTTAAAAAGGGACATTTATTTGGCATACTATGCCAAACGAAGAAAAAAATAATGTTTCACACACCACTGGTGGGGGAACCAATTCATTCGGTGATTTTTGACTGCCTCCTCCTTTGTGCAAATCGGTGTCTAGCGATAGAAGACGACATGTGGCCCATGTTTCTGAGAAAACATAGGCCACATGTCATAATTGAACCTTAATCACTGTCATCACGTCCATCACACTTCTTGTCCGACGCCTCTTCCCAAAGGCAGTAGTCTTCAGTGCCGTCGAGCGCATTTGAAATATCTCACTTCTAGAAAGAGCGAGCGACGAGCTGGGCGGCGACGCAGTGAAAGCCCAGCGCGGCGCATAAAGCGAGTAACCCAATGTCGGCTCGCCAAAGTTCTCATGCAGCAGCTCGATGTTTACGGCGAGGTGCCATTCACGTTACTCTTTTACAAAGTCGCTGAGACTTGCCTTGACGTCGGCAGACCCGCCATTCTTTGGGCTCCTAAAGCTTCTTCTCGTTCCGTTGCACACGAACAGAGCTTGCTTTTGTCATCTCCATCCGCGGATGCTGCCCTCATTTACGGCGAATTGTCGTCCGGCAGCACTGTTACCGATGTCTTTCGCAACCAAAAGAATTTTTCTTGTAGGCGACCGATGATTATTTTTGCGCAGACGCCATTGCCGAGCCTGACCGTACGAATGGTGGCGCCTCGGAGCCTCGGACATTGTGATTTTAATGATGATGATAGCCGTTTCGAGCTATTCTCCTCCCTTCTGGGAGGAGAGTAGCGACGTCTGTGCAAATCCGGGAGGCACAAAAGAGGATCCTGATAAGAGGGGAGCTCCTTCTTCCCCCTTCTCTAATGGTTATCCGAGCGCTCTTTGAATGACGTCACGTGCAACCCATGTATTGCTTCAAAACCGAAACTACGTCAAACAATGTTAGATCGCCACTCATCGAAGTTGAAAATTTGGAAAAAAAAACCTGGTATTATTTGCGGGTTTCTACGGTGCATCTGACACACCTCGGCCGGCGCAATGCGCGGCGTCGCTGTCGGTGCCATCGCGAAGGGGACCTATGGAAGTTCGAGTTAACCAAAACGCGCGCGCAAAGCGGTTCGTGTTAAACGATTTTTTCTTGGATTGCGTCTATGGGAAACCAACCAAATGTTCTTAGTTTGTTCGGCATATCCGAGAATTCCGCTTAAGAGAGTTCGCCTTAACGGGAGTCTACTGTATATACATGAAATATTGCACGCAGAAGAGAATAGAAACACTTAGAAGCAATAAAAAATACACTGGAATAGATAAAAATAGGGAATGAAATCGAAAAACAGAGGATTAAGAGGAGGCAAGCGACAAGGCAATGCGATCTCAAGGCAGAGCAGCCAGGCGAGGGACAATCTCTCCCACAATTCCTCGCGCGCGGGGCGGGGCGCTTGGGAAAATAGCAAATCGTCTATTAAAGGGCAACTCCGGTCCATACTTTCGATTTTGGGATTATGACTGTTTTTAGTGCAGTCAGCGTCCCCGAATTGCGAGGTGTAATTTTTTTATCGTTATTGTGCGTAGTTTTAAAGATATCTACGCCTCAGAGTTTTGTTTGGGGCGCGGCCAACAAAACCAAAACTAACCGCTTGAGGTCCCGGCAACACTGGAAATCAGCCGCTATGTGAACGTGATGTCAGGATCGTTCTCGTTGAACGAGTACGCAGGCCGAGCGGCACCTACCTCTGTTGCGCTAGGCGTCTAAAGATAGGAGGTAAGCTGATTTTGTTTTAATTCTGTACATGTGGTAGTTATCCAGCATATGTAGCAAGAGTTAGTGCGTATACCCAAAAGCTAGCGACTGGAAAGCTCGTGAACTCGTACGGTGCCGTACTCGGCGGCCGCCGCCGTGCGTGCGCTATGCCGTACTCGTCGCTTGTATACCCAAAAGCTAGCGAGTGGAAAACGAGTGAACTCGTTCGGTGCCGTACTCGGCGGCTGTCGCAGTGTGTGCGGTCTTCCGCACTCGTCGCTAGGCCTAAATTGTCATCGGGGCTCCGTGGATGGAGCGGCATCGCTATACGCTGCGCTGCCAGTGAGGTACAGTACTGGGGGCACTCTCGCTCTCGCGCGGCGGGTCAGTCCCAGACACGAAGCTTTGAGGCTCTCCGGCGTGGGCCGCGGTGCCCGAACAGACGTGGGCTGGGCTGTACACGTCTGTTTTTTCGGTCTATTTTCCTCGGGCGCGTAAAAGCCGAAGTCCAAAGTCCACTCGTCGAACACCGTTCAGCCACACCTTCTTCAATTTCCGGTCCGTTGGAAACTTGTGAAAAAGCACCTCCGTGTTGCGCAGCGGGTTGTTTCAGCAGCCCACAGCGCTACAAGTTGCACTCGGCATCTTTCGAGGAACAGCTGGGCAGTCTTGGACGCACCGAGTTGCTCGCTAAAACGAGTCTTGGAGTCCTCACAAGCAAATAAACAAAAGTCTATACCGAAGCTACACGGGCTACAGATAAAAGCAACGGCTAAACACGCCAATGAGAAGCCGAAGTAGCGGTGGTAGCGGCTCAAAGAAGCGCACTCCGCGGAACGCCCGGACCGGAGGAAAAAAAGAGAATGATACTGACGTCACGGCCCAATGTTGCTTTAGCGATCGGCAACCCGCTGGCCGCCTGCTAAGGAGCAGCGGCTCGCGGCGGGTCGCATTTTTATTATCGGTATTAGTTGAGAATGCGGCGTCCCACGGACGTAATATTTTGGCTGGGGTCGTATTTTGTGTCACTACAGCGATACCAGTAATTTATTTCATTTTGAGTTTTGGCCGGAGTTACCCTTTAACTGAGCAGCACCTTTCTGTAGGATGGCTAACCCCACCTAAAATCCCTGGATATATTTGGGTTAGTTTCTTAAGTGGTGTCAAAGTGCCAGTGCACGAGGCCCGTGCAGCACTTGGACAGAAATGGCAGAGTAGCCCTGAAATGAAAGGCACTTGGAAGTGAGTTGCACGTGTCTCTCGCGTTCATACCATTAAAGCTGAACCGCATGTACGCGATTTAGCGAGCGACGGAGAGTTCTCACTGTTGCTCGGTTTTTGGATTTCTAGAACTTTGCCCATCGCCTTGGTTGCTTGCTCCCATCGCTTTCATGTGGCTTGCCTCGTCGTGCAGCTGATCGAGCGATAGCAAAAAGGGTCGCCATCACTTTTCTTGTTGCTCGCTAAATTGCTTACATGCGGTTTATACTTTATAGTTGTCGGCACTTGTCAAAAAGTGAAGCGTGCATTTTATTGAGGGCTTTGCCCTTGCTGACTCTCAGACTGCTGGGAAAACTTTGGGTTCCAGTGAAATACGACCACGTGATTTCTCACTTTGCTTATGAACTGAGGAGGAAGTAGTTTAAAACACCTTTTTTTTGTTTCTTTTGTCACTAGTTAATGCGCGTTTTTGTTTTTACTCCTAACCTTTACAATGAAGTACTGCCAGAGGGTTAGTAAATAAGTGCAACATGAATTTTTTTATAAGAAGTCAGTGCCCCAGTCGAGAAAGAAGTTGTTTATACTCTTCGCAAGCAACATCATCAATACAGACCCTACTTCTAAAGGCGCACGTCACGCAATGTTTCGAGAAGTTTCCGAGGACGAAAATCGAACTTGAATTCAACCTCCCACAGGGGAAGCGAATACAAGCGCCAGCACGCTAACGGGTACTTTTAGCAGTCATGGGTTCCGCAAAACACACCGCTTAGCTATGTGGTACCAAGCCTCCACCCGATTCGCAGAAATCAAGCCTTGTCCACCGATCTACGATAAAGCTCCCTGATATACTCACCAAGTGCCTCGCTCGGCCCCCCTTGCCTCCGGTGGGACCTTTGCCTCTGGCTGCGTTCCCGCAATCTGAGTGCTCGTGCAATGACAAGTCGGTTCCGTGACTTCCTTGGCAAGAGCTCAAGGGTCATCCAATGCGTAAAGCACCTGTGCGACAAGGAACCGCACACGTTCGCTTTCACGCTGACTGCACACACAAGAACACGTCAAAACGCTCCGAACAGAAAGGACTGAAACAGTAAAACGAGTGAGCGAGCACTCACCAATTAGACTCATATCCACAGCTGGTTCCATGGGCACGCCGGCACCTAGGACACTTCCTTTTTCCTAGAACGTTCTTCGATGTTTGTTCCTAAAGTGCCTAAAGTCTAAAAGCGCCCGAAAGTTTTGAAACTCGCTTCGTTTTTGATAGTTTTTGTTTTGTTACGATGGCGATGGCGATGCGGCGATGCTCGTTGGTTCCGAGTTCCAAAAAAGTTTATTTGACGCAACGTAAATTTGCTTGTTTTAGTCGACTTCAATTAAAACTTTCAGATACAAAAAATTGTTTCAAGATTTATACAATTATTTGCAATAAAGCATGTTGAAGCGCCTTGTGTACTAAACTGAAGCTTGGCTTCGTTTAATTTCAACATGGCGGCGACCAACCGTGTGCCGTGTACCGTGCTCGACCTATTTGCTGTGCATTGGTTCTTCCTGTTATCCACCTCCTGCGATTCGCTTCAGCCACAAGCATGCTGTCTAAGTATTGTGTGCTCGCCGGAAAGAATATACAGTCTGCTCGGAAGCGTTGCTCGAATGTCGTCGGCACCCACGAACCGACTCGGCAAGCATCACGTCGTTGCTTGGTTCCTCCACGTTTCCAGCGATGGATCCCCCAGCCCTGGCCTCAGCCCTACATGACGTTGGCGGTGAAAAACAATCTACGACAACGTGGTCTCTTCGAAATGCGATTGCTACGATCAGTGGCTCTTAAAACCTCAGTAGCCCCCCTTCAATGGTGAACTCTTCGATGTGAACGCCCTTACCTTCAGTGCCCGGAGACTGCTGCAAACCTCCGACGAGAGCGGACGTCTTCTCCGGGCTCAGCAAACCCCAGAGAACTGTACGTGATCGGGAAATGGATCACCCCTGGAAAGCCCCGCAAATCTCGTCTTCTGGCCGACCCTAACCCCGAACTTCACGTAGTTATAGTGCATCTCCCAGTCCTTCCTGCTGGCGCAGCTGCGCAGCTTCTCGACATTTTGCCGGCGTTCTTGCAAGCCGCACAGCTCCCTGCTCATACATGTGCCGACGTGTCGCTTCACTTCCGTCAAAATAACCGTCTCGCCGCCCTCCGCACCCATCACGAAGCGATCGTCAACCGGCTACTTCGCATCACCAGCATCACCTTACAAAACACTTCCCCTCCCGTCCACTCCTACCTAGCCGCTCCAAACAACTCCTGCCGAGGTGTTTTATACGTGGAATTGCCTCGGGGGCCACCCCCGACGAGATCATCAATGATCTGGAGTCTTATCAAGCTGACATCCTTCACGCAAGTTGAATTGGCACAACAGGTTCAGCCATCATCACCTTCATCGGAACCCATGTCCCTTACAGAGTGTACTACCGCTGCCTTGAATTTCGCTGCCGTCCCCACAAGCCTCGAGCCCATCATTGCAACAGCTGTGTCGAGTACGGGCACCGTACGCTGGCCTGCCCGGGCAACCAGCGACGCTGCCCCCATGTTCCACCATCGAACCTCATCCCTGCACTTCCTGGTTTGCATTGCTTCAACTCGCAGTGTGGTTCTCAAACAGGGCGCTTGGTCCCGAATAAGCTGCTGCACCTTCACTCACTCCACGAGACGCATCCCTCAACAGTTCTAGCGGTATGTAAGGCGTGGATGCAGGATTCGGTTTATGACAGTCACCTTGTCAATTGCTACAGTGGAGCACACTGCTTACAGAAAGGATCGTGCTAAGAACTGTAGGGGTGTGCTGGTCGTGGTACCTTTTCCATTACCCTTTTGGCGACGCCATGACCTGGAGCTGGAACCTCCCACAAGCATGGCAAGGGGCTGCTATGCTGTGCGTGCTACCTGGCTTCCGTGAAAGCTGAGTCCTATGACCTGCCCAGCGAGCCACTGGGGCTCATTAACATGAATTAATTAAATGCGTGCATACTAGAAGTCTTCCAGTTGAGTCGCTCAGAGTGCAGTGTATACCATGGAACCATTTCCAGTGGCCCAAACGCTCGACAGTTCGACGGGACAGTGTGCTCAGTCCATTTGTTCTCGACATGTTTATTAATCGTGATAATGCCTGCCTGATGTCGAGTCCCCTTTTGCTACAGACGACCTGATGCTGGTGCC
This sequence comes from Ixodes persulcatus, assembly GCA_013358835.2. Lineage (NCBI taxonomy): Eukaryota > Metazoa > Arthropoda > Arachnida > Ixodida > Ixodidae > Ixodes > Ixodes persulcatus. The sequence continues at coordinate 29,136 of JABSTQ010010880.1, read as the reverse complement.
GCTTGTCAGGTGATTCCAGAAACCACGAGGGTTTGCAGAACAACATCGACAAGGTCTACTATAAACAACGAGCTACGCTTCTTCACACAGCATGACGGCAGTTTTGTTCGAAACGTGCGGAACACTGGGTTTTGTATTTTGCGTGTCCAGTGGAACCGGCCATAGCACACTTAGGTGGTTTCCACAGCCCTGGTCCTGCCACACCTAAAGTATTGCAGCTCCATATGAGACTCCTATGAGGTTGATCTTGTACGATCAGTTGAAAGTGTTCAGCAAAGGGGGGCAGCTTACGCTATTCTTCGGCAGCCAAGCTCACTCCGGATCACTCACTGCTCTGACATTGGCTAGAATTCTGGCCCTTCACTGGTGGGCCAGAGGTGACCTCAAGTGTGGCCTTTAGTGGATCGTCGTGTTGTGTGTGTTAGACAACGTTGTGCAACTGCAAGGTCACGAGACAGCACTGAAGAGAGTTGTTCGCAAGAATTGTGCCGGTGTCTTTCAACCGTTTCCTACCGTAGAGCAGCAGCATTCCTTCTTGGTGTGGTCTTCACTGTTCTGGCAATCCCTTTATGTGCACTCATGCAGAACCCCCCTAACAATCATCACAAGCTCGAAAACTTCTGTAGACATGCAACTCGTCACCTTCACTCTCAGTGAGGTTGAGCAGTGCCTATGTGCTTTACTGTGAATTATGGACTTTTACTTAATTTCTATTCAGTGTTTCTTCCACACCTTTTGTTTGTTTCTTTTGCAGGGTACTGTAGAATTCTTGGTAGCCTTTGGCCTCTTTACCATAAGGATTTGCTTTTAGCAGGATTAAATGATAAAAACACTTTTAATGCTTTTATCCTCTACTATAGTACGCATTGACACACAACTGTATGCAATTTTATTCTACCTACACTAAAATATTTTCGCCCCATTTTACGGAAAAAGTTGCTGGTTTGATATAGCAAAAAACGGGTTTTATGTCCGTTAACTAAGAAACGGACACAGAGTCCGTCAGAATTACGACAAAAGTGTTCGTAAAATTACGGAATTTTTTTACAGTGTATATAGCGAAAAATAATGACACCTCCATGTACACTCTAAAAAAAAGCCCGTGCATCTACTTTCCCGCACAATACTCGGAGAGCCAATCACCGCAACTTACGGAGGCAGACCGTAAGCAGACAAAAAAAAACAAAAACGAGTTGACATGAAGCAATGCAAAACGTCACGCTTGCATTGCTTAATGCCACAACTCAGACTGCGCCTTTTGCCCTAACATACATTTCCGCATCGTCATTTGCTGAGCTGCCTCCGTAAGTTGCGGTGATTGGCTCTCAGTGTTTTGCGGGAAAGTAGACGCACAGGCTTTTTTTAGAATGTAGCGAATTAAGGGTACTTGTAAGAGCATTTAAGGGAGTTCTTGAATTCGGTTATCCAGATGTCCATGTTTGTAACGCATAATGCCTCAATCACACAGCGGGCGTTTGGTCACCCCGTCATCTAAAAATGACGTCTTTCTCGTCATTTTAAAGAATTTTCGGGCCGGTTCCTCGCCGCAGTGTGACGCCGCCGTCATGCTCCGGCGAGAAAACATTCCGTCCTTTCCAAACGACGGGATGGCTAAACGTCGGCTGTGTGAATAAGGCCTAAAAAAAAAGCTTTGTTTATTTTTCTTATACTAAATGTACAAGAAAGATTCCATCCACACATTATGGATTGAATGTAATTGTTTCATTTAGCATTGAACTACACGAAAAGCTCGCTTTTTTTCTTTTTATGTAGTGTTAGCGGTGTAGGCGACAATCAAATTTTAAGGCAGAATCTGAAAAATGTTCGACCAAAAATTGCTTGCTTTACGTACGCGTCTTCCTGCTTTTTCGTGTTTCCGCGCGCGTTGCGGAATCGGTTTCCGAGGTGGAAGGTGTAGTCCTTGGACGGGAGTCCTCGGAAACTCTCCATCGCAGCGCCTGAAAAAGAGTGTAAAAAAGACCACTATCACATCCGTATCTTCTCAAACTTTCGATTCTGCCTGATATTGACAGACAATCGTACAATTAAAAACTAAGAACAGCACCCTGCTGGGTCTATGCACTGTGTTTTCTATACCTTTAACACCTAGCCGAGCGAGGAGTGTGTATTCATTGCAGCCTGAGAACAAAGTATGTGAGCGGATTTTGTGACATTATGATTAAAGTCTACATTTAAAGCTATGCAGCTACGTTTAAAGCTATCGGAGATGTTCATTCTATAAAAAACATCATTTTAATTTTGAATTTTTTGATTACCATTTTGTTGTTTTGGAATAGGTAGCAACGTAAGGGTTTTCCTGTGGAACTAAAAAAAGTAAAACCAACATATAATTCCCTACATAACAATATTAAAAGCAAATAAGCATATTCAATTAAGCAGCAAAAGCATGACACCCATCATTTCAAGAAATAAAAATAAGATTCTGAGTTTTAAGATTTTACTAAAATTAAATACTTTAATGACCATGCCGTTCTTTTTTTCATCTATTTATATCTTTTCCTTTGGTACTTAGAGCAACAAAACTTTATTAAACAGTTTACATTCCTCACATGTGAAACTTGAGTTTTATTCCCTTAGATATATGTGACAATTTTCTTAATTTGTATTCATGGCTTGATACACATGAAGAGCATTATAAATAATGACTAGCATTTAAACTCCAAATTAACATTCATTGCGTTTAATAGTATTTAGTGGGAATACTTACGACGAACAGCCTTCTCGACTGCCGTCCCTTCGAAGACGATCTTGCCCGTTGATCGCTTGTAGGTCAAGGTTACGGCTAACTCTAATGTGAACAAACTGCTCATCATTCCGTTTGCCTTTGTAGTGACCCAGATCCCACGAGAACCAAGTGCTAGACTACTAAAGAAATAAAAGTTGATGTGCTGGTGGCGCGTGACACTCGCACGCCTCGAACACAGAACAGAAAGAACACCAACTGGCTGGTCGCTCTTTTCTTTGATCCCGACACCTTCTTGGCAAGTGTTGAGCCTTCGAAGCTCTTAAAGGGGCGGTGCAACGATTTTCTGATTTAACGAATTTGCATCTTGTCATTTTTAAGTTGTTTATCGTGTCCCGGAGAATAGAGAAAACACCTCCTTCATTAAAAATGTCGCGATTCCGCTGCACAATCGGAAAGCAAAAGTCGAGCTTTTTCGCCCACCTCGAGCCCCAAGTGGCAGCCGAAGGAACTACGGCGAAAAGATTAAGTGACCTCGCTCGGCTCTAAGCTGCAGCATAACGCCCGCTAATGTCAGCAGAGAGAGGGAGAGGAAGCGCCCTCCGAGATAGCACACGGGAAGCTACACGGCACTCCGAATGACGTCACCGGGAGTGCGACTAGGTGTGACCCTGAAGACTGGGAGTGAGTTGAGGGGTGCCCGAAATGCCAATATTTATCTTTTTTTTACGCAACAACGAGGACACGCAGGCGAAATCGGTTTTCTGTTCTTTACTTCAGAAGTGTCAGAGTGCAACTTCCACAAATCTTTCACCGAAGTCCGGAAATCGTTGCACCCCCCCTTTAAGGTGGGAGCAGTGGCGTTACAAGGGGGGGGGGGGGCGGGGAGGGCGGACCGCCCCGGGTGCAGGGCTCAGGGGGGTGTCGCGGCGGGCCACGAGAGCGGGGGGGGGGGGGGGGGAGTCGCGGCGGGCCACGCGAGAGGGGGGGGGGGGGGGGTGTCGCGGCGGGCCACCACCCCAGGGGCCGCTGACCCTCGTGACGCCACTGGGTGGGAGACCTGCAAGTAGAAGTGTCATGAAAAGATTTTTTAAAGAATGCAAAGTATAGGTCACGGGACACAAATGAGAATCGGGATGCTCAGATAGCAAAACATACGCATTATATAAAATGTAGAGTTTACCAAAACTGGGATTACATGCCAACGTGCGAGAGATTGTGGCAATAATATACAAAAACAAAAAGAAACACTTGAGTTTGATTGCGGGAAAATGATTTCCAACCGCCAAAAAAGATAAATCACATACGCGTTCTGCTAGATATGTCGCCATAGTTCCACTCTAAACATTCACGTGCTTTCCTTTCCCATGAAACACTTTAGAGCCAATCACAGTAATCAGCGGGACATGCTCGGTGGATATCGATGACAAACATGTGTTCAGACCAAAAAATGAAGTCTTCGTTGGGACACTGAGCATGACGTTTCATGTTGCTCAGTGTCCAAGCGCCGACCTTATTTAGGCCTAAACACCCGTTTGACGCCATGATTCACCGAGCTCGCTATAGACCTTTCCAAGAAACACTCGACCCCAGGGGCAGCAACCCGTTTTCGAGCCCATTCACTGGGTTTGAGGCTAGACTGTCACCGGCGTCCCTGCTAACCCTAATCGAGTGGACTGTGATTTCGATAGGCGCAGCCTGCGTAGGCTCAGTTTCAAACGCTGCTGGCGGCTAAATTATCGTCTTTTCCAGCTGTATTTTGTGTTTAATGGTGCATGTATTTCCCCGAGGTTACTGAGAAAGCATTGTACCACATTTGAAAAAAAATAAAAAAAAAACAATAAAAAAACCTATAAACTATTTTTGTTGGGTACGCTCGCGACAAAACGAATGCGACTGGAATGTATAGTTCTAGTTTTTTGTTGTTTTCTTTACGATAAGTTTTGACGGTACCGCGCGATTCGCTGCATGTCAAATGACAAAACGCTTAGCTGTCAAAAAATCATTTTTTTCACGCTCACAAAATACGTGTTTACCGATGGACAGGACACGGACCTAGAATTTACCAAGTGTTAACATTCGAAAAATATATTGTACGTACCACACGATGCAGCGTTATCCAAAAAGAATTTATTTGAGAAAGATCTCAAATAACACAGTCACAGTCGACGACAGTCACATCTTGACGATCGGACGGAATCCAAGATGACTTCGTTTTGGGGCACGTTTTGGGAAGAGCTTCCTTTTTTCACAACAGCACCAAGGCAAAGGAACGAACGCGACTGACCCGTTTCCCACCCCAACCCGGAAAACTATTTTTGGAGATGACTGAGGATTCTACGCGGATTATCTCTGGGAGGGGGGAGAACAATGTTCGCAAAATCGCGTCGAGGGCCGTTTGACGTCCTTTACCTCCTTCGTTTCCCGTGAAAGCTTGAATGGCAGACACTTACCAGCCTTATTTCTCACAATGGAAGATAACACAGAAAGGGTACGCAGCACGCATAAAAAAAAATAAGTGGAAACTTTCAAGAGGGGCTAGAAAACGTCGAATGCAAACCCGCAAAAACGTAGGTAGAGAACCGCGCTGAGCGGGTCATCACAGCCCCAGAGGGTGGCAGAAAATTTCTAACTGATAGAGGGCGCGAGAGTCGCACCAGCCGCATCAGCGTCAGCAACATGGCGGCGGCTTAGGAGCGTTTTTTGGAAAGGTGTATACAGATTGTTGTGATTGGCTATTAAGTGTGTGATGGGAAAGTGAACACACAGGAATTTTAGAGTCACATGCAATCCTTTTTGTTTTCGGTCGCCGTGTCAAAGGGATGGTGAACTGAAATCTGGATTCCACAAAACACGCGACAAAAGCGTACACCGGGATGCTACAAACACAAAAACATCACGCATAGAGCGATATCTCGAACGGATGACCGTATTTTTCAAAAAAAAGGAGGCGCATTGAACAGATATATGTTTACGTTATGTTTTTCCGAGAAGGAGAGAGAACGGCCTCGCGTCTTTTCCGCCTCGTCGCCTTGAGGGGACGAAGTGAAGAGACGAGGAAACGAGATATCTTGAAGTAACGCGCCTGGTCGGCCTCTGGTTCAATCTCGACCTCTTTTTCCAGGTTCAATCTCGACCTCAACTGGACGCAAAATTTGCGTCCAGTTTAGCTGAGAGAGAGCAAATTTGAAGACAAATATCTTAAAGCGGGTTGCTTTTATTTCAACTGAGTAATTTAGCCTTACGTGGTAGTTGACTTCAAATTGTAATTGCAACATGGGACATAAAAATTCGAATTAAAACGTATTTAGCGCATTTTTGTTAATTAGTCGCATAATGATGACGATTAATTTACTACGTAATGTCCGCCGAGCCCGATAAACACGGAGTGATAACAGTCTCCATAAAACGCACTCTCTTTTTCTAAAATAAATTAACTGATTAAAAAAGCACATTTAGTATATTCATCAGACGACTTTTTGCTTTAATTCAACCTTACTAATATAGGGTTTTTCTCAATTCACTTAGGTTTAAAACAATCGAAACGATTGGTTTGAAAATGACTCAACCTTGATTAATTCTCTTATGTTTGTAAGGTATCATTCATTATAATAAAACTGCAAACGAACCATGTATTCGAAATTGCTTTCATCTCCGAGAAATGTCTCCAGGGCTGCGAAATCCTCCGCTGTCTCCATCGGCAGTTTCGGTAGCACAGGAGGGGGCGGAGAAGCGGCAGGGGCTGCAGCATGAACCTCTCTCAGGCGGATGACTTCTTCGCGAAGGCCTCCCACCTCTTCGTGCAGTAGTTCGAGTTTTTGAAAAACCTTCTTGAAGGAAGCTGGAGAAACGTTTTTTTGGAGACTTTTCAGAATGCAAAGCTTACTGGGTCATGGGATACTAAGTTAACGTAGGGCACATTGCTATACTTCGGCTCAGCCTGTGATGGACTACGAGCCAAAGCTACGGGCCGTGAGGTCATATCACGAGCAAATAAAAAGACGTGGTGTATCGCTTTGATTCGAACCTCACGTCCAAGCAATATATCTTACGTTGTTTCAAAAAGCATATTGTCATCAGACCTGCTGGTCAGTAGCTTTGGCTTGTAGTTTATCGTAGGGTAATACAAAATATAGCTCTGGAAAAACTCTTAGTAAAGGGTATCGAAGAAATAAAAAACAATTATTTTGCGATAATAAAAACGCGTGAGATCTTTCGTGTTCCAAATAGTAGAAATGTTTGGCATACCGCGATTCGTGGGGTCCGCGGCCACGGTATCTTCATGTGCTCGCGCTGAAGAGCGTGCTTTGAGGTCAAGTATGAGCACTTGGGTAGCGCGGCGGCGGATCACGGACGCGGTATGCTAAAACTCTGTGACATATAATTTAAGCATACCTCTTCCGTGATCCGCCACTTCGCTACTTTGGGCTCGCGCTACGCTTGCAAGCATGCGGAGGCAGCTCAGCGAATGACAATGCCTAAACATAAGTTTGGACCAAAAAACGAAGTCTGTGATGTAGCATTAAGAAACGCAGATCGTCACGCTTGCATTGCTACATCGCAGTCTTCGTTCTCTGTTCTAAACATATATTTCGGCATTGTCATGCGCCGAGCTGCATGCCTCCGCAAGCTACATTGATTGGCTCTCCGAGCGTTTTGCGGGAAAGCAGACGTACGGGCTCTTTTTAGAATGTAGCGCCACCGGAGTGCTACCGTGCCCGTGAAAACCATTGGTAGTGCTGGGCCAAAATTCTCGAATAGTGAACACACATGATTGAATTGCCTGTGAGATGCGGTTCTATAGAAGTACATAATCGAACTTATAGAAGTCAGAAGCCAATAAACGTCTTAATAATAATTTACAACCTAACCCTTATATTAAATGAGTATGTAATTTGTACTGGCGTTGCAGTGTTTTTGCACACTTTGGGAGATCTTTGTCGCACATATGAAAATTTGGGTTTGCTTTGCAGCCAGGATTATTTTAGTACTTTTTCTGAATTACGATGAGTCGCCAGCTTTTCCAAAGACTGGATGGATGAATCACAACAACTTCCATAATCAGTCGTACATGCACATTGTTGTTGAAACAGGCATTATGAATCAAACCCGTATAAAAGTAAATTAGGCTAATTGCGAATCGATCCGACAGCCTTCTTTGTCAAAACATTCCAGTCAGGCCCGAGGGTTAAATGCCAGAGTGTCAGTACGCCCTTTCGATTTACCTGCACCTCCTGCACCAGTCCAGAACAGTGCAAGGTGGTGCACTTCCTGTAGGTCTTTTGCGATAAGGGTGGATGATGTATACCGCCCCACACTTTTCTGCACCGGTGCCGGAGGCGCAGGTAAATCGAACAGGCTAATGATATCAAGGGTATATTTTCAAATTCAAATGGCTGTGCCATCAGTGCACCTGACAACCGAAAAACTAAGCAATCTGCAGATTTAGAACGTAAGAAACGTGTTGGTAGACTTAAAAAAAAAGAAAGAAAACAAAGAATTCACACAAAGAGGGCAAGAACACAGACGGGTACATATCCTTCAACCCACAACAAACATTTATTCAGGTGCGCTCGTTCGCCCGCTTGCCGGCCCCCCATCCCGGAGAGGGCGAGCAGCGGAAGGAGTGAGGGAAATTCAAAGGAAGAATTGGGAAGAGGGTGGGGGGGGGGGGGCAGGGGGGGGAGGGATGGCGAAAGCGGAAAGATACGGAAGCAGACTTGTACACGTTACTGAAATATAGTAAGGAATTACATTTACAATTACTCAAGGCTAAATTGTAATTTATTACAATTACAATTACCGTCCCATAAAAGTAACTGACCGTTACCCAAAAAAGTAATCCGTTACTTTCGTGGCGTTACTTTCAACATTATTGCCCTCAAGTAAGAAACAAAGGGAAGAGGGTTATTCAAGTTCTTTTTGTTGCAACCTGTTCCATTTAATGACCTGGAGTATTTTGAGCAACAGCTCACAATACTCCAGACAATATGTCGACAATATGTCGACTGCTACCATGAACACCCTCTGAACTGAGGCACTGGATGGGAGTGCCATATTGTTCCTCACAAATGCTTCATGCTCTGCATTGAGCTCTTTCAGCGAAGCAATAGAAGTACTATTTACCTCGAAGATAGAGCAAAGCTTCGTCGTTGCAACCGTTGAGGGGTATTCGAGTGTTTTAGTAAATCGTTCCGATGCCCCCGATAACGATATGATGCATGCGTAAAGGCGGCGGCGGGGTATCGGGTATCGTTATCGCTTATCGGAGTCATCGAAACGATCTACTAAAATTCTCCATTGTCTAAGTCGCGAAGCTGTGGAAGTCATCATACATCAAGCCAAAACTAGAATAAGAATCGATTTATATCCTCCTTACTATACCGACATATATTGCCAGATAATATCAAAACATAGTTGGAACAGTAAGGTGATAATTAAATAATAAATAAGGTTAGGCTCGATGTTCTTCTTCCTTTGGGTCTGAACAGGTCGAGCCTCGGTTGAGACGTTGGTGAATAAAAAAAAAGTTTCCAGTATATAAATATAAGTAATAAAAAAGGGCACTCACAGATAGACGTCCGCTGATGCCACGGGCAGCGAAGGGCAGAGTACTAAGTAAGCCGCGCTATGGCCCCACTCCCCTGTTTCACTCTCTCCTCAAGCCCAGAATATCAAGTCTACGTCAGCCACCATCATGTTTTATTTGTAAAAATATCTGCTTGAGATAAGATACGTCCTGCTGGGGCAAAACAGGAAGAAGAAAGGAAGACTATTACCATTTTCGAAGTGCTCGCAAAAAGCTGACTCACTAAAAAGGTGACTGAGATGCAGATAACCTGGCTGGAATTCACAAATAAAGTGGGCCAACCCTAGAAGTTGGACTACAAAGAAGTAAGTAGCTTTTTAAACAGGGTCAAATAATGTGAAAAATGCAGAAAAAAATACATCCTGTTTTCTAAGGGAATATGGTAAGTGTGCAGCAACGAACGAGGATGCTTGTGGCAATAACACCTTCACATATTATCACATCTCTTTTAGTGGATTTTAAGGTAGACGGAGCGTTGTCTCGTGTTGTGACATTATCAAAATGGTCGTAGTCACTATAACCGAGAAGGAACATTGTTAATTCTTGCCTGTGCACTTATCGCCTCGAGCTTCTCGAAGAGGCACACAATCACTTGGTGTCCTCTCCCCGTCTTTGATCGCAAAGAAAAAACAAAGGGACTAAAAAAAGCGGATATAACTGCCCCCCCCCCCCTTTTTTTTTGTAGAAATGTTTATTTGGAGGTTTTGGCATTGTTTTTTTTTTTATAGGGTCAAAAGAAAATAGATTCAGGGGCTTGGTGTTGCAAAAAAAAAAAAAAAAAGGCTTTGCGGAACTGAAGAGTGCCAAGCCTCCCCTTGAGCTGGTCAATTCGCATGACAATGTCACTGCGCTCGACTTTACAAAAGAAAAAAAACGAAAAAAAACGTTTTCTTTAGAAGGGGGGGGGGGGGGGGTCTCGAAAAAATATGTAACGGATTACAAGGAATCCGTTACGTAAAAATGTAAGGGAATTACTTTAAAATTACTCAAGAAAATATGTAATTATTCCGTTACTAAATTACTGATAAATGTAAGGGATTACAAGTAATTTCGTTACTTGTAACGGATTACGTACAAGTCTGTACGGAAGGACCCGATAGGGCGGGAGGAACGAGTTATCCGTCAAGGTCGTCTAGCCCAAACTTGAGAGGTCGGGGCGCAAGAACGCGATCTCTCGTTTGGAGAGCGTCAGCGAGGGAGAGGAAACGTTTACATCTGAGCCCTTTATGACGTACGACTCTATAACCACTCTTCCAAGCCTTTGGCTGTGAAACCGCAAGACGCGCGTGTGCTCGAACCTGGGTGAACACCCCCGCACGCAAGCCCGTGAAACCACGATCGGATGCCCCGCCGCCGAGTCCTACCAGGGCTCCGCCACCTCTCTGGAATGCTCCCGCAGGCGGTCGTTGACACACCTGCCTGTCTGGCCTAGATATTCTCCGCCGCAGGTGAACGGGGTGGAGAAGACCCTCTCTTTTTTACATGGGACGAACTGATGCCCGTGCATCTTAGAGCAAGTCTTTTTTAGGGAAGTGCAATTAACCATTTTACACAATTGTCTGAGTTTCAATTTGCAGTTGAGCGTCACTCCTACATCAAATCTGGACGTGGGCGGAGCAGTTAGTTACCTCCGCTCAACCTGAGTGGAGTACGAGGGCAAGGTTTATATTCAGAGAGCGGGGGTGTGCATCGGGTCGTACCTTGCACTGGTTCTGAGTGAAGTATTTCTCATATACGTAGATCTGGCGATCAAGGAGCGACTGGAGGATTCTGTGACGGGCTGCCGGGTGTACCGTTATGTAGGTGACTACCTAATCATACAGACCCTGACACAAAGAAAACCCTGACAAAATCATGGAGGCCTTCAGGCCCGTTCACACATATGCAACCGAGTAAGACCGAGAGAGACAAGACCGGTTTTTGAGCCCCTTTGAGCCCCGGAGCTGGTGCTAAGACGTCTCAAGAGGCTTAAAAACCGGTTTGGTCTCCCTCGGTCTTACTCGGTTGCATATGTGTGAACGGCGCTTTCTCGTCGGGCCCCGTGGGTCACGTCTTTAAAACGGAGGATTCCTCTGACGGAAAACTCTTGGAAATTCGTTTGGCGATCCGTAGAGTATCTGCGCTATTATAGGAGACATTTTGAGTCTCTAAATTTTAGAAAAAGTAGCTGTCCGTGAAAATCAAACAGTGAGCAGTGAACTAGCCACTTGATGTGGTTTTCGCGATTCAGGAGGTTTTTAATCAGGTTGTGGAGCTGCATTTTTACTATACATCTACTTTGTTTATTTTTCTAGAAACTAGGGTCAGTCGGGTAGGGTCAGGGTAGGGTCGTAGGCGATGGAAATCCTCCTTGTGTATCAAAGTCGTTTCCCAGCCGAACCTGACCGAAATTAAAGGGGCCATGAAACGAATTTAAGGCTGGGATAAATGATTTTAAATTGGGAGTTTACTAATCGCATATCGTTTAGTTGGCCAAAAGAAAGAGGGTAGAAAGTAAACAGCCAGCTTTTCGGTACGAACATTTGAAAATAGGGCGGACTATTTTGTACCTTCTTTCCTTCGAAAGCTCTCCGCCTTTTCACTATGATACATCCGCGGTTCCCAAAGCGCGTCGGCGGATCCAGCCTGACGTCAGCCGAGCCCAGCTCAAGCATTGGACACGAGAACTGCGTCACTCGGACGTATACGCTCGTCAACAATAAATACGTCGACGCATATTCGGATTCGCGTTCGTGGCCAATGAGTGCCCTGACAGAAGTTACCGTCACTGGGGAATGACAAGTTCTATGGTGTGCATAAAAAGCACGGTGGAAGCTAGGAGTCATAGAACCGGTGCCGAAGAATGTCACGGCGACGTGATTTCACAATTCGCATTGGAGTTGAGGATTAAAGCTAAGGAGGAAGAAGCAGAAAAATCGTTTCATGACCCCTTTAACGACGAACATGACCAGATGCATCGTAAAGTGTTCATAAGAAAGTCCGCGAATATGACTCGAAACCACCTCGTTGTTCTCAAATTGGCTCAGTACCACAATTTTATTAGTTGTGTGCTATAACGGGCACATTTGTATTACGAAATCAGGCGAAACTGCTATAACAATTATCACAGCCGCGAGCGCACGGAAACCGAAACCAACCAACTTGAAGCCATCCAATGGCGGCGAACGCGTCAGCGCCCTCTATCCGCCGGTGCTGTAACTACTGAGATGAAAAGGTCTATGCAGTCGTACGCCATAAAGGGCTCAGATGTAAACGTTTCCTCTCCCTCGCTGACGCTTTCCGAACGAGAGATCGCGTTCTCTCGTTCCGAGCTCTCCAATTTGGCGACCTTGGCAGATAACGCATTCCTCCTGCCCCTGTCGGGTCCTTTCGTATATATTCGCTTTCGGTCCCTTCTTTCCTATTCTTCATTCGGATTTCCCTAACTCCTTCCGTCCCTCGCCCTCTCCGGGATAGGTAACCGGCGAGCGGGCAAACGCACGCCCCTGAATAAATGTTTGTTTTGAGTTGAAAGACACGTACCCCTCCGTGTTCTTGCCCTCCTTTCTGTTTTTTTTTTTTTTTTAATCTGTAGGAAGTTTACTATATGTCATGAATAGTATAGCCGCAAAAAGCCAAGTATTCAGAATATGGAAAAATGTTTCAACGGGCACTGAAGTCGATTCAGAGATCGTCCTTTTGTGTTGGACAACTCAGACTCTCTAAACATAAAAGAAAAAACTGAAATTACAATTGTGCGTAGCTTATTTCCTAGTTAAAAGCATGTTCAAAGATCGCAACATGCCCTTTTAGGGAAGAATTTTCTCCCGAGTCAAGTGGTCGACGAAGGGCGCTTGTCGGTGAGTTGCAATCGATGGCTTCGCCCGCCGTGGAAAAGAGGTGTCTTATCCGAATATGCACTATGAAACTCTCTTCGAAACAAGTTATTATAAAATCATTCGGAATCTGCGCGTATTGTAGCACTTATTAGATGTGGGAACTAACACCTTTTAAACAATATAACATCAAAAATGACCTTCTGAAAATGATTTCAATACCCCTTTAAGCGAAGTATATGGTATGCAACCACTTACTTGCTTGCAGTGCATAATAATCTGTCATAGACAGTTTCCTTCCCATTGACTTGTATTGCGGCCGTTCTGGAATGTAAATAATAACATTAGTTCATCAGCTGAAAATACTAAAAAATTGAGCATGTATATGACGTCCTAATACCGTGGAAAAGGCGCGCGCACCGAAGCATGCGAGGTATTTATGCGGAAAATAATCGCTGGAGAAAGGGAACAAGAGGGATAAAAGACAAGCACAAATCTCTCCACACAGCTATAGGTGACTGGTCTTTCGCGAGAAAAAACCCGCGTGGTTCAGGTATCCAACCTGGGACCCCTCCATTTCCAGTGGAGCGCTCTACCAGGGGTTAGACGTAAGTAGAGCAAACGGGTTTTATCAGCTTCCACTAGTCTAACACCACAAAGGGTGAAAGCTTGCAATTTAAGGTTATGAATATAATGCAATTAAATGCGAACGTGCAAGCGACCTGGACAAGAATGACGAAAATAATCTCTGGAGGAAGGGAACAAGAGGGACAAAGGACAAACACAAATCTCCGAACACACCCTATTGGAAAGACCAGTTTGAAAATCTAACTGGTCATACTGGTATTTAAACTGGCCAAACTGGTATTTGGACTGGTCAGACTGGTCTAACTGGAAATCAAACTGGTGGAACTGGTAGTCAGACTGGTCTAACTGGTAACCATATTGATCTAACTGGTCACCAGATTGCCTTCTAACTGGTAACCAGATTGGCCTGACTGGTCACCATATTGACCTAACTGGTCACCAGACTGGCTGAACTGGTAACCAGATTGACCAAACTGGTCACCAGATTGGCCAAACTGGTCCCCAGACTGGCCGAACTGGTCCAACTGGTAACCAGATTGACCAAACTGGTCACCAGACTGGCCGAACTGGTGCAACTGGTAACCAGATTGACCAAACTGGTCACCAGATTGGCCTAACTGGTTACCAGATTGACCCCTCTTTTTCACTTTATTTGTAGGGGTGTGCGAATTGGATAGCGCAGAGGCATTCGTAACCTTCACTGTGCAAAATAAAGTCGCAACAAACGGTTCTGTTAACAGTGTTGAAGCTATTTATTGGTCATATATGCTCTACCATCTCACGATTGTCACAGGGCGACATGGTACTACAAACAATTAATTTATTTGCAACTGAATTCATGGCATATTAATGCCCACACGAAAGGTCAGCTTTATATATTTAGCTAGAGAACACTTCATCAATCCAAAAAAGTAAGAGCCAACATACTTAGATATTCTTAAAGATTTTTTTTTTTTATATTTTCTTCCCAAAACTAGGTAAAACCACCCTATTGAAAAAAAAAAACGATTTGAAACCAGTTTGGATATGAACTGGCCAAACCAGAAATTAACTGGTTGTAGTGGAATTCTACCGGGCAAATTGGAAATCAAACTGTCGAAACTGGCCGAACATGGAAAGTGAACTGGCCAAGCTGGCAGCTGAATTGGCTAAACTGTTATTTGTACAGTTCCAACTGGTAGCTAATCAGGCAAAACTGGTAGCTTGAACTGGCGACACTGGTGTCTTAATGTTCAAGCTGGCAGCCAAACAGTTTGAACTGGCAGTCGAACTGTTCTAACTGGCAGTCAAACAGTTACAACTGGCAATGAAACTGGTCTCGCTGTATCTAAACAAGTCATACCAGCGGAACTAAAGAAACTGCTCGTTGAACAGGTCAAGCTAGCAGTATGCCCAGATTAAAATAATTAACCACTGGAATCGATTCCATTTGCCTTTTTCATTTGGATCAAGTTGGTTTCAATGTTTCTAATTTTAACTCCCAAGCGGGAGAACCGCATTTATAACTATTTTTTTCTATATGAGCGAACTGGGCTTTTACACTCCACACAACTCACAATAAATAAAAAACATTGGCAGAACAAGATTTATTAATTCTATAGGCAAATATGTGTTTCTAGAATGAACCTTGCTACAACAGAGAAAATGTCTGGCCTTTACAGAACATTTTCTCTGTGCAGATGTCGCATAACAGACTAGTAGACCAAATAAAAGCTTTATTTTGACGCATGTATGGCTAGCTTGCAACAATAGTTCGGGACAGGTAAGAATTCAGTGATGCAATCGCCTCATAGAAGTTCATTACCCTCTGCCGGCCAATCGTTCCCACTTGAACTTTATAATTTTCCCGCTTTTTACCGTGACCTTTATCCACCCTGGCCTGCACCGAGAAGCCGCGTCCAGGCTCCAACGCAAGTCAAGCGCCTGGAATGCGCCGGTGCCCTGGGGACCGCGTGCAGTGTCTCCACGCGCAGCGCGGATGCCTTGAAAGGGGAGAGGTGCTCACGTGCCAGGACAGAGAGCGCGCGGGCCAATCAGCGCGGCCCTCGCGCCCGCTCGAAGCGCCAGTCGGCGTCGGCGGCAGCTCCGGCAACCAAAAAGAAAAAAAAATACATCTGGCCGCTCGCGCGACGGTTGGCTAGGTTGGAACGGTTGGAACGGTTGTTTCTTTGTTGTTGGGGCCGCTGTTCTGCTTGGGGAGGTTACAAGTTGTCTTCAAGCTGTGTTTGTATAAGAAAGTTGGCCGGAGCCTTGAGTGCTGCCTCTGCCGATGGTTCCTGTGGCTGACGACGTCCTCCACCTGAGTTCCACTCGCTCGCGGGCGAAATGGCTGCGTCCCAGAACGGCGTGTTCGGAATTCGCTCCGTCCTCATCGCGGCCCGGGCAATGTCTCCGCGCCAGCGAGCCAGGTAAGCAGGCTCGACCATTTGGATTCATTTTCATAATCAGGCGCATGTGAAACTGAACGTTTCAGCAACCCGATTTGGAACAGCTATGCTAGTAATACAACCGCCAGTGTGTATGCAGCTTTAGAGATATTCTACCACAGTGGTTGCGAGTTGCGTAGCGGACGACAGACTGGGGAGGCAGGAAGGGGCTAACAACAGCAGGATTTTTTCACTCCTGGGCGTCGCTTTGCGTAAAGGCTGAACCGCATGTAAGCGATTAAGCGAACGACGGTGACAGTGACGAGAGTCCGACGAGCGACGGAGATTTCCCATGGTCGATCGTCGCGTCGCTCGGTTTTTAGATTTCTAGAAATCGTCGGTCAGCGCCTTGGTCGCTTGCTGCCGTCGCTTTCATGCGGTTTGTCTCGTCGCGCGAGTGACCGAGCGACAGCGAAGCGGATCGCCGTCGCTTGTTTCGTCGCTCGCCAAATCGCTTACAAGCGGTTTATACTTAATTGCCGCCAGACTGGCACCACATGTACGGTTGGCGCACGCTTCCATATTCCCTCTCATACTGTTTCTGATAGTCCATATTTTTTATTCGTGGCATTACTTACATACAGTTTTAGAACAGACGGGTGAAAATAAATCTGACATGGCTCTAATTACTGATACTTATTCTTATTTTAGATGCCTTGATGTACTATGTTATCCACCACTGGAACCCCGACACTCCAGAAGATGTGGAAAATCTCGCCGACCGGCTGGGACTAATGAATAATATTATGACAAATTTTTTTAAACTGTAAATATGTTTTTATGTTTATTTTTGCGGTCTGAAGTATGTGTATTTTTGTGGAAATAAAGTGAATTTTATCCGTTTACGACCTGTGTTGTGAATATTGCCAGTTAAACTGGTTTAACTGCTTGGAGTGGACCAGTATACGCAGTCGTACAGTATTACCAGTATACACATTTTCACAGTAATACCAGTTTAACCAGTATGACCAGTGCAACCAGTATGACCAGTTCAACCAGTATGACCAGTCAACCAGTGTGACCAGTTCAACCAGTATGAAACTGGTCAAACTGGGGGCAATATCCAAGTTTGAAACTGGTACCTGTTTGAACTGGTTACCAGTTTAAACTGGTCTTTCCAATAGGGCAGCTAATGTTTCGCTCATGCACCATTCAATTAGCTGTGTTTGGAGATTTGTGTTTGTCCTCTAAACATACTGGTGAGAGTATCTGTACCTGTGTTTACGTTCAAGCACTCAATTGGCGTCACGTACGAAGTGTCAGCAAACCGGCAGCCGCGCTTGTTAGCGATCATAAGCAAGATACCTCACATACGAAGTCGATTTCATTAAAATATATCTACTTATGCTCGTGCTTCATAAAGTTCTCTTCAATTTGGTACGATTCTACGCTGCTTGTATGGCAAACGCACCTGCGCTATTTCGCAGTTTACTTCAGAATTGTTTGGTGTATGCAAAATTTGGAAGATTTCGTTCACGTCTCAAATGACCATATCTCTTAAAATTGTAGTTGTAGGGGTACTCTTTCTGTGCTAGACGAAACCGTAAAAAAGCGAGGATTTCTTGTTGGCGCCAGCTGTGTCGCAATATTACAATAGAAAGCTAGGCTGAGCGTCTAGCCGTTAAGTTAGTGCTTGCTTAATTTGTCAGAAACTGTCAGCTTTGCATGAGCTTCGCGTGCATCTACCGGCGCCTCGCGGAATGACGCCCGGCCGATATTTTAAACCACTTTACATTTACATACCAGATCTAACAATTCGTGACGACATACATGTACATTTATGCACAAGTTATTCCTACCTTTTTTTTTTTACTAATTTTTGGTACGACCACGGCAATATTAGTAGTCACGAATCACGACATTTGAGTTTTGAGCACACCGATAGTAGCCAAAAGCGATTTCTCTTCCCGTCATGCATTGTATCGATATAAGTGAACCTGTGTATCGATCCGCCAAGTGGCTATTAAATTTGGGCCCGAGTGTTATGGGCGCGGGGGACACCTCAGCAACGACGCGTTATGAGTGCTGTGCTGCTGCACAAGCAAAATGCTACTTAACAATGGCAGAATAGTTACCACACTCGTAATTACTAAGCTACTCCTGTAGGAACTTGGATGAAAACCAACAGCAGAATGCACCTTGTTGAGCATGAAATTGGCGGCACGTGAGGGGA
The DNA here is from genome assembly GCA_013358835.2 of Ixodes persulcatus. Taxonomy (NCBI): domain Eukaryota; kingdom Metazoa; phylum Arthropoda; class Arachnida; order Ixodida; family Ixodidae; genus Ixodes; species Ixodes persulcatus. The sequence continues at coordinate 10,841 of JABSTQ010010880.1, read as the reverse complement.
AAATATTATATGTGCGACAAAGAGCCCTCCCTCGCAGTCGGTGTTCTTTTATGTGGCTAGCAAAGACATCTTGGCCCCGCATTCTTTGTTAGTTGCAGTGCGCCTGGTAGTTGTCAGTTTCTGTAAACGCTCTACTATTCGAAGTATTATCGCTTCCTTTCCTCTGAAGCCGAGTTCTCGTTCGTAGACAAACTGCACCTTTTTGACATCCGCAGAAATACAAGGCAGGCAGTATCTCAATCGGAAATAGCTATGCACACAACGCGGGGAGCTCACGCCATCTAGGCAATTTATAGTGGCCAACCACAGTGGTGCAGTGGACGTTGTCAATCGGGATCAGGTCTCTCGGCGTGGATGGGTCGCAGGCCTTGTTCCGCATGCACGACGCTGTCAACATTATAATGATTTGACCATGTCCGAAGTTTAATAGCTATACAGTTTCACTAATTCGTACAACGAACACAATATTCGTCGCGAAACCAAGTTTGAATGCTGGCGTTTTGAACGCGCGTCCTTCACTGTCCTGACCTTAACACGATCCTGAATTTTGCGATCGTTTCAGTTGTTTTTAACGCAACCGACGCAACTCTTTGAACCAGACTGCATCCCCTGACTGAAACAAAATTCGCCAGCCCGATTTCTTACATTTGGAAAGTGCTGTCCCATTGGACGAGCGCTCGCGTAGCCGGATTACATTTCAAAGCTTCGATCACGATGAAAAAGGCATGCCCAACCTCCAGCGCGAGCTTCCCAGCTTTGATGTCTCGTGAGCTTTCAGTGTGCACGCGCATCCAGCTAAGCGGAAGGCAACGAGCACGTGCTGGAGGTTGGGTTTCTGAAATACGCGCCCCGCCGTTCTCACCCTTTCAGTGACTATTGGGAGTTTTCGTAGACCGCGTTTGCCCCTCCGCTAAGCCCTCCGCAACGAAGCAGCCGCTACTGCGCCGGCGCGCCGATGGCCTTGACTGTAGAGTTCCGGCTAGCGTAGCTGGTTGTGGAGAGCGGTGCGGGACAGCGGAAACGATCTACGAAAACTCCCCATTATTTGCGAAAGTATGACGGAAGGCAAGAGCGCGGACATAAGCGCGTTCTGACTTCATGTCGGGTGTGTAACACCGGCATCACTGGCACCGCTAAGATAACGTGAGCTCCCCGCATCGTGCGTATATCTATTTACGGTTGAGTTGCACGAGTTTGTAAGTACAGCAATATTTCTTCCAATGCTCCCAGCTAGATACCTACTTTGTGGTGAATTCCTTAATGGACGTCCTTGAGATACTTCCCTCCCCAAGCAGCACAATTCCCTGGTTCAAGCTTGAGCCTGCTTGGGCAGCCGGGGAAAGTTTCCCCGGCCCAAGCACCGTTTTGCTCCAAGGGGCAAGCTAGCCCCAGCCTGGCTAGCCGGCCTGGCAGTTCAGTGGGGGTTCCTTGTCTAGCCAAGCTTGGCTTTACGGTGTAAAACAAGCCTGGGCCAGGCTGGCAGTTCAGTGGTCAGCCAAGCTTGGCAAAACGGTCTGAACGCTGCCTGGGCCATGCTGGCAGTTCAGTGGTCAGCCAAGCTTGGCAAAACGGTGTAAATGCAGCCTGGGCCAGGGTGGGAGTTCTCTGGTCATTCAATATTGGCTATACAGAGAATTTACAGACTACTCTCAAGGAAGCTTATGCTGTCATTCAAAGGAGGCTTTTGTGGCATATAGCCAAACATCTCCAATTTTCGGTGCTGTGTGCAGAAAGAACTGTTTGCAACTTTGTTCAAGATTTAGTGCCTCACGATTAATAAAGCTGATCAGTAATTTTCTCAGAATACTTGAACAATAGAATGATAGTTGAAAACATGTGCAAGCTGCTGTATTTATTGTGTGGTCGGCATGCAAATGAAGCTGCAAAATTGAATCAAGTTTGATACAGTGGTTTTTTTATTTCATGCTCAGTACATGGTGCTGGCTTATGCCAGAGTCCCACTGCAGTGACGAACAGAAACAAACGACAGCGACAAGCCTCAAACCTGAGTCCTTCGCGATTTGACAGGCTTTATAGAATAAAGGAGGCTATGCTTAAACACAACCATCATGCACGCGAGGGTATCTTTGGCAAGCTTACAATCACTCGTGCTTATTTCACGAGCACCGAACGAATAAACGCTCGCCAAAGGTACCATCACGGGCATGCTGCATGGGTTGGAGGCTTGTCCGTGTCGTTTGTTTCTGTTTGTAGCTCTTGTGGGACTCGGGCATAATGCCAGAGTCCCATTAGAGCGACAAAGGCTGGTTGCTGGATAAGGCTGGTCACTGGTCGAGTATCTGCTGCCTGATTACTGGGCTTCACAGCAAGTAGGTGGCTCCGCAGATCCGAGTAATAATGACAGCAATTGTCGATGGTTCACCCCATGGCCACTTCATGGCTGTGACGTAGAGCTGGATAGCAGCACCTGGAAAAGGAACAGCATAAACAGTGACGCGTGTTTAGTAAATATGTTTTACAGGAACTATAAATCATGCTCCTAATTAAATTAGAACACAGCAGAAAGGCTACCCAAAAGGTCTTGGTGGTATGTTCAGTCTCCTTCAATATAAAAGACCTACTGAAAGTGCGTGGCTGAGATGGCAGTGGTCGGAAGAGCTATGTGCGCTCCGTGTGACTCAGTTCTGCCTCGAGGAAAGGACGCTCACTCAGGGCTCAACTGGCTCTGAACTTTCGAACAGTTCTTGGTTAAGGTTTAGCCAAAAAGTGTGCTTCATCAGCATCACGCCCAGAGATATGGTCATGAAGGCTTGAAGCAAGCATGCTCGTCACTGTTTTTGTTATCAGTTGTTTCAGGTGTAAAATTAATATTAAAGTTACACCCTAGTCTCATATTTAAAAAAAAGTGTGGTGAAGAGCGCATTCATTAATTAGAAGGATGGCACGGACCTGGCACTTTAACGGTCAAAATAATCGCCTTGACTCTGGCCAGTCTCTCTCAGACAGTATTTTCTGAGTTACTAGCCGTGACATGATGCTGATGAACTGCTCTCCACCGCGAAACCGAAAACTGATAAGGGTGTGTGCCACTTTAGCTGAGCCCCGAGTGAGTCCCCCCCCCCCCCCTTAGGTACATTGGAATCTCCCAGAGCGCACAAAGCGCCCCAAGCCACTGCCTCGGCCAGGCGCTCCCATTGGGTCTTTCATATTGCAGGAGACTACATAACGCAGGAACTACAGAACTCGACAGTGACAAGCATGGTTTCCCTCTATTTGTAGTATACTACTGTCGATAAATGCAAAATAAAAGCCAGAGCACCTCTATGTGAACACCACATGTAACATGCAGTACTGCGGAAGGTTGCTCAGATCATTTGAAAGAAAATTTTTCATTTCTCTTGGTAGTAAAACCGAGCCATAAGCACAACTTAACTATAAAGATGTTTTCTGTCTTTTTTTTTAAATGCATAGAAGTGCTTTTTGATATTAATGTTGCATACCTATAAGATTACAATATCAAGTGGTGCCAACTTCCACTGACAGCCCTGAAGCTATAAACCACAAAAACCAAATTCCCCAGTAATTAAAACGCAACAAAAGAAAATCAGATCAGAAAAATGTTCAGTTTGACTTAAGTATATTGAATCAATAAATACAAAGAATGCTAGCCATATTCTTGTGAAAATGTATTTTAAAATGTCAATGTAAAATGGGATCCGACATATAATGCTAGACTCCTACTAGAGCGACCAACAGAAACAGTCGACCCCGACAAGACTTCAATACATTCAGCATGCACACAAAGACACCTTTGGCAGGCTTGCCGTCTCTCGGGGCTCATGAAGTAAGCACAAGCGATTGCAAGCCTGCCAAAAGATATCTTCACATGCATGCGGCATGGTCTTGAAGCTTAAGATGGCAAATAGGGCTAGTTTGTTATTCATCACTGAATAATATGCAAAGAAACATGACCAAAGAAAGGAAAATCTGAACAGGATATGGCGTATTTTTCAACTGAATGGTTTATTTTAAAAAATTATATAAATACAGATAAAAACTGACACCTGTTGGCAGAGCACGGTAAGATAAGGTCAAAACGCACTCCCTTAAAAACCAGTGTCACTGGCTCTACAGAGTGAATTTCTTTGTCAGACAATAACAATGAGTGCACTCACACGTTACCCTGAGATTTTATCAAGGTCACCTAACAGTTAACTGTGTCCGAGTGCAAGTCCAACTTAGAAAAGACTAGTCGGTGACAGGTCAATAACGAAGTGGAAGCTCCTCCCACCCTTTCCACTTCAGCAGAGCGAATGGTGGAGAGGAGGTCGCCTCCTCTACAGCGTTCGCACTAGTAAAGTGGAAAGAGATTGGAGGAGCTTCCACTTCGTTCTTGACCTGTCACCGACTATAGTGTCATGGGCCGTTACAAGACAAAAACAGAGAGGAAAATTCACAATGCCTTCTTGATAAAATCCCAGGATAACAACTCATGTGAGCGCTCCCTCACTGCTGTTATCTAACAAAGAATTTCACTATCTGCAGAGCCAATGATGCTGGATTCTGAGGAACTGTGTTTAGACCTTACCTTAAAGGACACATGCAAAGAAAAAAAACTTTTTTTTAAACAGCCGGTTTGGGAAAAGGAAGTCATAAAACGAATTTACAACGAAAAATCAAAATTTTTAGAGCTATATTCACGGCGCTATACGAATTTGCATTTGGCGCCCGCGGGCGCCGCGGAAAAGTGGCCCATATTTATCACGTGACTGGCCCTTATTTGTCACGTGGTACTTGCAATCTTTCGGAAGCTTCCTATGGTCTCGAAAAGTTACTTATTCATCTTCGTTTGAAGTACAACGAAAAACAAAGAATAACAAGTAACTTTTATAGCCCCAAGGAAGCTCCTGAAAAAGCGCAAGCAGACGTGAGAGACCTGTGCGCCGGTCAGATAACGGCGGCGGCGCCCCGAAGCAGGCGAACTTGTGCGGCGGCGGCGCCACCGGCGTGGAGAAACGCGTTGAAGCGGCGTTCGCACTACGCTCAGCGTGCGGCGGCGTGGTACTTTGCGGCGCCGCCGATGGAGCGCGGTGGCGCGCGGGCCTACCACGTGATCAGCGGCGGCTCCCGGGGGCGCCAACTACAAATTCGTTTTGCGCCGTAAATATAGCTCTAAAATTTTTCTTTCTTTGCTGTAAATTTATTTTATAACATTCTTTTTTCATCTAGACTGTTTAAAAAAAATGTTTTTTTTCTTTATGTGTCCTTTAAGCCCGCTTTCTTTTTCTTGCAAATTTACACCACTGAAATCTAGCACCGCAGCTTCCCCTATGCTTTTATTTTCTGCACAAGTGACGTCACAACAAAAAAGAATCGAAGTAAAATAGCACCATGCGAATCAGGTTTACAGTGTTCTGCCAGCATGTGTCGCTTCTTATCAGTAGATATATTTTTTACCAAAGTAAACCATTCAATTGAAAGTTACGACGTGTCCCGCCCAGATCTTTCTTCATCTTGTCCGTGTTTTTGGCGTATCATCCAGCATTGAGGCATATCACTGTCGGGTGTTTCTCTTTGTCGCTCTAGTAGGACTCAGGCAGAATAGGTAAACAGTCATGTCTCAATAATATGGATACTCTGCTATATAAAAACCATTTTTGGGGACCAACTGGGTAAATATCTGTCTTTTTGTTCCATTAGAGTGGACAGCTCACATTATGGACGCTTTTGGGGAGGAATCGAGGTGTCCATATTTATGAGACATCACTATCAAATTCCCTAGTGTTGAATTTAATGACTGCATGCTCTGAAGTCACGTAGCAGGCTTCTCCGCCGTACACCAATGCAGTGGCGTCACGAGGGCAAGCGGCACCTGGGGCGGTAGCCCGCCGCGACACCCCCTCTCGCGTGGCCCGCTGCGACTCCCCCCCCCCCCCCCCGCTCTCATGGCCCACCGCGACACCCCCCTGAGCCCTGCACCCGGGGCTGGTCCGCCCCCCCCCCCCCGCCCCCCCCCCTTGTGACGCCACTGCACCAATGCGTAGTGGTGGCATGGCAGAAGTTTGTGGCTGCAGAACACACCGCAGACAAATGATATCCAATATGAACAATCGGGGGGTATTTGACATTACAATCAACCATCAAATAGGCCTACATGTTGTCATGGCTGTGAACGTCAAGAGGGCGAAGTTGACATTTGTGACAAAAACTTGAAGTAAGACACGTGGAGAAGGAGACAAGAAGTCTTGTGTCACTGGAGCCCACAAGATCTTTTCAAAGCACTTTGGGTAAACTCAAGAAAAGCGGTGGTATAAAAGCGGGACAGAACACATCCTGATGCACTGCATATTAAGACATTGAGAAACCACTGACAAAGGTGGTTTAGAGATGTTGGGGCAAGCAACATTCCTATATTGGGATCAATCTTCTAAAAAAAATGTGAGATTCCTTATACTCTTGATGTGAAGAATCTTCTAAAAAAGAGTGAAATATTCCTTTCGGCTCTTGATGTGAAGAACCTCACTGCAAGTGGATAGCTGATTGATTACCCTAAAGGGGTTATGACACGCCAAAAATAAAATATGAGCTAAAACTACTGCTAGGTCCCATTGTATGTTGTTATAATCCTGCCAAATTTACTTTGAAAATGGCGCGATAGTTTCGTGGATACATCGATTTATACGTGGGTCCCTCGGAGGGACGGATCCGGGCAGAGCTGAAGGCTGGCTACGTAGCCAGCCTCCAGCGCGGTGTCTCCTTGCACACACTCAAAGACTTGGCTCTCTTAGCGTCTCGAGCTTCAGCTTCCTCGTTTATCTTCTGCGTTTCGAGCATGGTGTCCGTGACGATTACGTCTACGGCATCGCTCGCCTTGTCAAAGTGTTCGACATTGATCGCAGCAGCAATGAGAGTGATTGCTATCAAGAGATGTTGGAAGCTGTTCATTTTGAGTGCGACCCGCTGGCGACCAGCCACGGCGAGTTACGGACGAACTCGCCGTGGTCACCGTCGTCCGCGAATATCTTGCAGGCGCATGCAGGGTGGAAGGTCAATGGGCCGGGAGAGAGAGCGAGAAAAGCTTTCGGGTTACCGAGTTGCGTGAGCGGTTTTGATCATACCACGGCGAGGAGAGCTTCAGGCGATCATGGGGGTGCCTAGAATGAGATAGCGTTCATGGTCACGTGGCTTATGGACACCATGGTGTGACTAACTTGGGCAGTGTTTGTTGCCTGGTCGTCAGATGGAAATATTAAAAATTCGTAAATTGAATATTGCAATTACCAGAGCTCTAAAAATTGTATAACTTTGTGTATATACTAAGTAGCCTATCAGCATTCCATTTCAAGAATAATCTATCCATTTAATTTTCATGTCATAACCTCCGGACTTCGGTCAAAGATTTGTGGAAGTTGCCCTCTGACACCTCTGAAGTAAAGAACAGAAAACCGATTTCGCCTGCGTGTCCTACTTGTTGCGTAAAAAAAAGATAAATATTGGCATTTCGGACACCCCTCAACTCACTCCCAGTCTTCAGGGTCACACCTGGTCGCACTCCCAGTGACGTCATTCGGAGAGCCTTGTAGGTTCCCGTGTGCTATCTCGGAGGACGCTTCCTCTCCCTCTCTCTGCTGACATTAGCGGGCGTTATGCTGCAGCTTAGAGCCAAGCGAGGTCACGTAATCTTTTCGCCGTAGTTCCTTCGGCTGCCACTTGGGGCTGCAGGTGGACGAAAAAGCTCGACTTTTGCTTTGCGATTGTGCAGCGGAATCGCGACACTTTTAATGAAGGAGGTGTTTTCTCTATCCTCAGGGACACGATAAACAACGTAAAAATGACAAGATGCAAATTCTTTTAATCATAAAATCGTTGCACCGCCCCTTTAAGGGCCACTATGGCATAGGAAAAAAGACCATCTAAGGGATGAGTAGATGGATGCGAACGGCTGTACGTTTTGTAAAGGAGAGAAGTGCCAGTGTAGGTGATGGGACTATTGTGGTGGCAATGCCAGCGTCAAACGAGAAAGTCAATGGCTCAACGATCAAGTTAAGCCAAGTATGAAGCCAAAAATAGTTTCAGCCCCTAGGAAATGTGCCTCCAGTGGCAAAAACATCCCTGGCAAGCGATTCACACAAGCTGGACAGCTCTCATGGCAGCTAACATAGCAAGGCCCAGGTTACAGTACTTTTGAAAACTAACATGGATGGCACCACAAAAATGTATCCTTAGTGATGGGAAAGATTAGAATGTCAAATTGCATGAAGAAGTGCCACAATATTACTATCATATACGTATAAAACATGAGATCATGGCTGACTCGGGATCTCTTTGGCTAGGTCTTTGGTGGCTCATGGACTGGGAAGCGGAGTTTGTGGATAAGCGTCCCAGCGTGTGCTTAATTGGTGACAAAGCCCGCTTAGCATATCCAGTTCAATTCTATCAGCCAAACATGGCATCCAAGCTATAGCCATTAGACCAAGGCATAATTCAAAGACAGTCTAGATTGTGTTTACCATTTATAAATGTCCAGGCACGACTGTCAATTAGCCTATCCACAGGCTTTCGGAGATGGTCGGGAGAGCCAGCAGCTTGTCTTGGGCAGCTCACTGTCAGCCACTCTGTCCCTCCATGCATGGTGCCACCTTCATGAGCTCCCACTGAAAAAAAGAAACAGAATCCGGAAATTGTTATAACTGCAATGAGGACATTTAAGCAGCAGATGCTACAGTATGGTGCCTGGAATGCGCCTCCAACTGGTGTGTTTAGTGTTCTATACCACCCATGCATTAAAAGTGGTCTCTAAGCGACAAGATTAAATGACGCCACAGTAGCCGGCATGTTCTGCTGTCGGATGAGACAATCCTGGCGGTTGGTCGTACAACTTCTAGCAAAAAATATATGAGCTAAAGGCAAGCATCATTGTTCTCGCAAAATCCAAAATCCTGGCTCTCCGTGGACTGTCAAGTTGAGGGTTATTCTCTCTCTCTCTCTCTCCTCGCCTCTGTCAGATAAATACCAGCAGGGCCCTGCAGAAGCAGTGCATGGGCCCTCTTTCACCTTTTACAAAGCATCCTGTCTCGAATGGCAGTAGAGAAACGGGTGGGGCTGATACGCCTGCAGGCCCTTGCCGAGTTGATAGCTGCTATCCGGACTGGTAGCTCATCGGTAGCTTCTAGTCACCTGCAGTTTTTTCGTCATCATACAGACTTCCTGCAACAACATGAATAAGACTCCGACTGACATGCTGGAACAAAAAAGAAACCAGAACTTGATTCACAGATCAATAAAAGAACAAGTGCCAACATTACGCTTCTCTTGTCGTCGACAGTGCAAAGACCATGATGACACCACCATTAAACTAACCAAATAAGGAAAATGAGATTCTGCATGAATTAATTGTATTAAGTAACAGTGTGCATGTGGAGCTTAGATACCTACTTGGTACATTAAAAAATCCCGGGCACTTAAAAACAAATTAAACACCACCTAGAAATAGCACAGCTCGCATGATAGGCACCTGCACAGCAATCAACAATCATCTTGACGTTACTTAGTGCTGGGATACAGATCAAGAATCTAAACCGAGGATGTGATCGAAATACTTTGGGGTAGTACAATGCGCAAGTTTATCCTGAAGCTACTTTTAGTTACATGCACCTAAAACGTCTTAAAGCTGGTTCACACTGTTGCAACCGACTATGACCACATTGAACAAAACAGGGTTTCAAGTTGCTTACGACTGCCATTGCTGCTGCGCAGCCCGGTCATAAGCCGTCACAAGAGGCTTAAAGACTGGTTTTGTCGGACTCAGTCCTAGTCGGTAGCAACAGTGTGGACCAGCCTTTAGACTAAAATTGTACCCAGCATTGGGTCTTGACCATGGTTCCAAAATGTCTTAAGAGACTCCCTTCAACTTTACCAGAAGCTCAAGTACTTAAACGTCACTACACATTCTATACCAGATCAGAGCATTTTAATCAAATCCTTCAACCTCTTTCCTCAGCCATGTAAACTACGTGTGCACCCGCGGGTTCTACAAGTCACGAATGACTGGGGTAAATCAAAACGCCACTAAGACAAACAATAATAATCCTTATTAGCGTCAGTAGTAGTAGTAGTCCGGGTGGCTCGCAAGGCAGGGGCCCGTAAGGAAGAAAACAACAGCTTAACAAGGTCCTGTCAACACTTTTAAGCAACTCTAGGCCCACGCGCCTGAACACCGACGACACGCAGAGCAGGCTGGCGCGGGGCACACACCGTACGCGAGCGCTACGACGACGCCCAGCTAGGCGCGTGTTCTAACAACCCGCTGCAACCCGCTAAACGCCAGCGCCAAACCGCGTCATCCCGCTGGACGCGGCGAAAAAAAGCCAGTGCGCCCTGACCGAGATATACGCTGTCGCTAGCGTGAGAAAGGACAAGACGACACGTCAAAGTAAAAACCATAATTCTTCACGCGTGTCGCCCTCCCGAACACATCCAAGGCGTTTGTTCTAAGATCCGTATCCAAGCGTTTGACAGCACAGATCAGTTTAGCGCGACGGGCACTTACAGCGTGTCCAAAGGACTCATCGATTGCAACGCGAACTTTCGAAACAATCTGATCAGCGTCTCTGCAGAGCTCCGGTATCGCAAAACATTCACGGGATTCTCAACATAGCGCCTAGCACTTACGCAAGGTTTCAACGAACAGCCTCCACAAGTGATAGCGATCGTTTGCCTAAGGCAGCCAGCATTCCTCAGAACTGTGACGCGACGCCACCTCGGCCAGCGACACGAAATCGCGGAGATCGCTCAAGCGTCGAAAACAGTTAAAATATCATCCGAATTACGGTGGCAACGTGAGCTACGGTGTTCGGAAGATCATCCATCATATGACTATT